>JBAIZZ010000319.1:210472-363977 GCA_037355905.1 Heliconius aoede | reverse complement strand
ATTCTCAAAGTAAGTCTAATTGTCAAAGAAAAACGATTAAAATAATTAATTCCTCCGAGTGGAAGTCAAATCCACAACTGCCGCGTTGCATTCACTCACTGTGCCCCTGTGCTATAACGGCCTTATTATTTGTCAATATTTAGATTAAGCGTAAACAAAAAACGTATGTATAATTTTAGTATATTATAATATATTAACATAAGCGTAAAATTCTGAAATGCATTATATTCATTGGATATGTATATTATTATGTCATATTCATATCTATGTATATGAAACTTTAAATAGGCCACTAACTAATTAATTAATAATTTTAAGATTATTCCACCACTAAGCACACAATGTCTCCAGAGTTCGGTGGAAAGTGTCTTAACACTATGTCCCTAGGAATCGTCTGCCTATCTAGAGGAATTCTGGAGGCATTGCGTGTTGAGTGGCAGAACTCAACGCCGCTTAATTATTTAAAAAAGACAATAATATGTATATATGTACTCAATTCTTTATTAACAAGTTCAACTCTTTTTATTAGTTAAACAATGAAAAAATAAATTCGTTCCAAATTTATATGGTATTTTTTGTTCGTAGCAAGAATGAAAATTTATTTTGTCGGACCAAAAAAGGAAAGCTTCGGAATTTGCGAACATAAAGCTCTTCTTTCCAAATGCGGTCCTGTGTATATACAATTTATAAATTGTCATTCTAAGTTATTTATTCCTTATTTGCAGCGAAGTTTTTATTTAAAATTTACTTTACAATTTTTGAGGAAAGATTGTTTTTTCTTATTTGATCTAGATATTCAGACTATCCACACACTGCTATACACACTCAACGTAATTCTCGTAATGGTACGACTTAATTCTTAAATTTTTGCCTATCGTCATAGCGGGTGACTCGGATTATAAACATGACAGACTTCAGTTCGATTCCCACTCGGAGGACAGAATAATTTTCATTTCTTCTGTCTGCTAAGCAGAAAAAACGCGGCGTTGAGTTCCGCCACTTTTACCCTTTACGCCTTTGTCTCAATATAGAGCAGAAAGCGGACAACAGTGTGTTAGATTCCGTTTAAAAAAGTAGACTGTATAATTTTAAATATTTTAATTTCACGTTTCTTTGCATTGCAGGGCAAACAAAGACTAATTTGTGCTAAAACACTCCGTTCCCCACTTTTCTTAACTACACTTTCAAGTGTTGCAGTAAGTTATAGAGCAACCTTCGCTTCGCTTCGGGCAATTGCTTCTGCGGGCTGTTTACTCTGCACACAATTACCAGTAGTTTTAAGATAAGTATTGAAAAAATCACCATGAAATAAGGTCATATAAAATAAAACAAAATTATAAGAACATTTTATATGATAATAAAAAGGTAATAAAACGTAACTACTTCGATATTTTTATGTAAAACGGCTGTTAATAGACTTTACGTGACTTTGTTATCAATTTAAAAGCATACTGTGGACTCGTGTTATTTACTTACCGAAGCTTTTTATTTCAATTTATTGTAATAATAAATTGATATTAAAATGTATTTTTGATTAAATTGTTTATAAATTACGCTATTAGAATGTGACTGTAAAAATGGTTGTGGGTTCGATCCCCAGTCAAACAGATGAAATATTGATTTAAATTTATATTTCCATTTTCTTCGCTCTGGTGTCGAGGGCAAAGCGCTGTGTTGAGATCCGCCACTCAACACGCAATGCCTCCAGTAATCGGCGGAAAGTGGGGAGCGGATGGTCTTATTCTTAGGCTCCCTCTGCCTAACATACTACATGATGACACAATGTGAAACTAAAAAAAACAAGAATCCACGTTTTTCAGATAATGTTCAGTATATTTTTTTCCAATACGAAAAAGAATATGTGAAAACATCACAAATATGTGAAAACATACTTTAAAAAAAAATTAAAAGACTTTAGTTTAAGCTTAAATCTATTAAAACTTTTGTGTTATGTACATACGTTAGTCTCATCCCCACCCTAAAATGCGAGTGACGAGTTTCAGATTGTTCCCTAGTCTGGTTTGAACACTAAACTAACTTTTTAATTGGAAAATATTCTCGGGCGTTGTTTCATTCAGTGGATCGTTGGGAAGTTGAGCTTTATTAATTGTTATCGTCTTTTGTAATCTACTTTGTAAATTAAATTGTAATATATGTATTGTTTAAAATTTTATATTTTACATAAAAATGTATATTAATTTGATAGATAACTTTCTTATTGTGTGTTCCGTACCTCAAATAAAATGGATAATGTGTCCTATCCACTCGTCCATCCAAACGTCAGATCAGTTGCGCATTTAGCATTTCGTAGGATATGCTGAGTCAGCTGCAGCAATCGAATCGGAAGATAATTCATATAACGAGGAGACCTATGTGTAATTTTGTATCTATGACAACAATGTAATCTTATCTATATATTCAGTATATTGTTAGTAAATCATTTTACCCGTGTTTTGAGTTACCTCAACTATTGGTAATTTCCACTTGATGGCGGATGCGGTCGAAGCCATAGGTAAAAGCTAGTAAAAAGTGAATCTTTTCTATTTTTTTTTTTTTTTTTTTTTTTTTTTTTTTTTTTTTTTTTTTTTTTTATGGGAGAGGACAAGGCAAACGAGCGTTCGGGTCACTTGATGGTAAGTGATCACCGCCGCCCACGACCCCATGCAACACCAGAGGAGCCACAGGTGCGTTGCCAGCCTTTAAGGTGGAGATGAAGGGCACCGGGGCCCGGCATTACCTAATGCGAAACGCAGTGGCAAGGGCCACTACTTCACGCCGGTTTAAAATGCCGGGGGTGGTATTAAATCCGGTCGAGTCTGCCCATGCGTGTTGCCATTACTGGCGACGTGACTCTTCCACACGTACTTTAGTCGCCTCTTACGACACCGACAGTACCAGGGTGATCCTATTCTAAGCCGGGACCACACGGCTATCTATTCTTTTCTATTATTTTCTTTTCTTTTCTATTATTACTGATAACTACAATATAACATCCTGTATAATAAATCCATCTAGAAACGCATTAGATGTGCTCACTGGTACTGAAACATTTCAGTATCTAGTTCAGGCACTAGTTCGGGCACTAGTGACTAAGCTTAATAGCTGTTAGGAATGTAAAGCTAGCTGTGAACAGAGTGCAAGTGATTTGTTGACGTCGTGTTATTTTGCTTTAAAATTAGTAATATCTATAAAATAAAGGAAATATTTAATTACAAAATAAAAAACTTCATTGCATTAAAACTAAAGGGAAAAAACAAGTCAAGTTGATTTTGTCGATACAAATATAAATAATTCGTTTCTAATATTGAAAGATTAACAACCTGAGCATCCATTTAAAATTTATAGGGATCTCTGAAAATATTTAATTGGTAGAAAAATAGGCCCGATCAGAAGGAACATAGTGTTAAGACACTCCGTTCCCCACTTTGTGCCGGATTCTGGAGGGAAGCAATGCAAATAAATATTTTACTTCGAACCCACAACCGTCGCGTCACAGCCACACCCTTGCGTCGCTGCGCAAAAGTATTATTTTTATACAAATACTTTTAACGAGCCACGACGGCCTCAAACATCCAGAAATATATTTATATATATACATATTACAGCATTTCCAGCTACAAACGTTAGCAAAGCTCAAACAACGGTTGGTTAGTCTGAATCATCTTTAATACTCATTAGGCATGGTGCATGGTGCATGGTGCATGGTGCATGGTGCATGGTGCATGGTGCATGGACGCAGCTCCGTGTAGACTTGTACAGCATAATGTGTTATTGCAGATACATTTAGATACATTGTGACGCAGTTGGAAGTTGTCCTAATAAAATGAGGGTTGTGAGTTCAAATCGAAATATTGAAAAGTACGTGTATACTATAAAAAAATATATATATATTTTTTTATATATTCGCTCTGGCAACAAGACAAAGCGGTGCGTTGAATTGAGCACTCATCATAGAATGTCTCGTAAATTGGGCGGAAAGTGTAACGGAAATATTTTTACTCTTTTAAAAGAATAAGCTCTTACGGCTCATAATAAAAGGTAAGAAGTATTTAAAAAGTTGAAAATAAGCTAATTTATATCATTTTAAAGTAAAACAAAATGAATCATTGTCAATATAATACCCATATTTAAAAATACCCGTAACTAGCTAAATAATTTCATTATATCGGAGGATATCATTATTCTTTCAAATATACTAATTGTAGATTGTTAAAATTTAAATTTTGAACCTTATTATTATGTATTTAAGATTTATTTATATTTTCAACTCCAAAATAAAGGCCACGTTGAGTTGTATAAAATTTTATGTATTATCGAAACTTTGTTGTTTTTATTAGCCAAGTTGTATAATTTATGTATTTTCACGCCGATGTGTCATTCTGTTTGTATTTCAATTATTAATCTGCATAAAAAGTTGGTGATTTAGAAGCTACGTTTGTTTATAGATTAGGGAATCGATTGTTGAGTGTAGAACGGAGAGACATTAGGTATAACTGGGTTCCCTATCTACCTCTAAATTTTCTTAGTTGTGTAACCTAAGTTCCCTTTACCTTTAAGCATATGTATAAGCTTTAAGTATATAGCTGGTTATAGTATATAGGCTGAACCTGAAACCAAACTGGACCTGGAGCCTTAAAGACATTGCGTGTTGCGAATGGAAATCAACGTCGTGCTTTGTCTCCCAGAGCAGCCAAATGAAGAAAAATTACAATATAATCATGCTCCCGAGTATATCGAACTCACTACCATAGCGTTAACAGTCAGAAATTGCCCCAATCGACTTAATTACCAGTTATTTGTGAGTTGTTATGTAATATATATTAAAAGCTATATATTTAAATTAATCAAATACCCGTAATATTTTAATGAGAAGGTCAACCTCAGGTTTCACACTTCATTGCTTCGGTGCATCTGGCGAATTAGCGGTATATAGGTTTACATATTGACAATCAAATCTTATGTAGATTCCAATAATATTTCGAGCACACTTGTAATAATACGAGCGACCCGCTCGCGGTTTTGCCTTGATTAATGTATGTTTGCAAAGCATTTAAGATTCCTAATTTAAAAATTATTGATACCTTAAGTTGCATTTTCGTACTTCCCATAAAAATATTGAATAAAAAAATAACTTATTGAAACACGATAAAAACGTAACTCATCGATCTCAGTACAGAGAAGAGATATTAGAGAAATTATTATATATTTAGCAATCTATTAGAACTCGATCGGTTTTTTTGTATGTCTGACCGCTCTCACGCCAATCTCAGAAACGAATAAACCAATTTAAATGCACTTTTGTATTGTACAAACTTTCCCTCTGTTCCCCGCATATAGCAGGATTCACTCTGTTCAACCTAGTGTTGAGGCTCTCTGGTCTCCGGTTTTCATTCGTCCCGTCGATGCACGGCGTATTGAGGTGCAGAACTCAACGCCAGGCTTTTGCCTTGACGTCAGAGCAAAGAAATTAAAATATTATAATAATAAGCAATAATTAATTCGGTTGAGTGGCTATCGAAGCGAAAACGTCGCTACAATCACACATTATCATAGTAAACTTTTTCTATATCAAGTGACGGACAAACAACGCACGCTCCTTGGGGAGTTTAAAGGAGCAAACGATTACCTTTTATATTTTATATGCAGTTAATTATTAAGAGATATAATCTAAAAAAAAAAATACAGCAAATTTATTAAACGAAAACTGAAACCGAAATATAAATTACCGAGTTTTAATTGTGAAAAGCCACAAACTATGTACAGTTTAGTAATTCAAGGCTCATCCGAATCTGGCCACTTTACTTTGCTCTATTTAAAATGCCTAACTATTTGACTTGTAAGGCCGTGAAAAGCTGTTTCCCTTTGAATTATACTCCCTAAGGAAATTACATGCTAAATTTCAGCGTTCTACACCGCGTGCTGTGCGTTATCTGTCAATAATTTATAACAAAAGAATCTTATATTAGATTATTTGGTAATTTTTTTGCAAGATATTTGGGGTACGATTTCCCCTGATATTCGGGAAACGTGTAAAGATTTTTTTTTTATTTAGATATACTGTTGATTTATTGACGAAGTTTTAAGCCGTGTTTCTTTAATCCGAACAAGAAATCGAAAAAAAAATATTTTTAAACATTTTGCCTTGAAGAATTTGAAACTACAACTACAAAATTAGATATTTTCCGGTGGCGTTAAAATTCTAATCTATATACATAAAATTTTAAATTATATTCATCGACGCATTAGTTTATGTTAAACGACCCTTTATTACTGAGCGTTGAAAGCACTTAGAGCCAGAGCAACTAACGATACAAGGAAATTTACTATCATAATGTCCTCATTATATTGCGTACACCACATAATTTGCTTTGAAAATTAATATCATATTATTTTTTTATCAGATAGGTTTTTTTAACTTTACACAATATCCCGCACATTAAAAATAAAATGCAATAAAGTAAACTTTATTGTACACAAAAATGACACATTATATAGAAACCAAAACTATATAGTAGAGAAGGCAGTAGTAGAGAAAATAGAGTTTTCCGTCTTCCGTCGAAATCTCGAGGCGTGCGTTTTGAGTGGAAGGGGTGAGATAAAAATTTAAATTTTTTTGCAATCCCTAATTTCTAAAAATCTCCTTTTAGTGGTTCTTTACACTCCCCAATTACCCACAAGCAAAATTCGCCTGCGCGTTGTCTGGCAGCCACTCAGTAAGAGTAAGAGTTTTTAATATGTATATTTTGCTTTTATCATTAGTTTTTGATCAAATGTTACTATAGAAATTGATACCTTATCTGAAAACCAGGTTACTATATCTACCAAAGGCTATAATTACAGAGTAGTCTCTTTGAAATAAGTCAGTGCAGGGATTCGTTTTGAGCCGTCAAACACAAATGAGTTCAAAGGACTTCGTTACTAGAATAGATTGGAAAATGCAGGCTCAGTCATGTAAATGACAAGGCAAAAATTAATAGCTTTAGATAATATCGGCTTAAGAAGTATCTTATTGGTACTTAAGACTGAAAGTACACTTTTACTTTTATTATTATTTTTATTTTAAGTTACAACTACAGAACGCGTCGAATTGAATTGAGTTTTCTATGTGATGTCCAATAAAACAAATGCCTATCCAATAAATTTTCAACTTCAGTGGACTCTACTCTAAAATTGTGATTAAATATCGTCCCCTTTAGAAATATTCGGGGGGATGTTAACGGGAACTTGAAATATTTATATAACATGGACGTGCCTGAGTACCATTGTTTTGATAGTTGCAAATGGGAGGGATAGAATGTAATAAAAAAATACTTAACTTTGTTATTTTTCATGTCAGGTGCATCAAAGTTTCATTTTAATTACTTTAATATAGAGAAGTTTAATTCTGTACCTATTCTGCAAATACCAGTGTAGGCAGTAGAAATCTAGCGTTAAGACACTTGATTCCCCACTTACCGCCCAATTTCAAGATGCGTTGGGTACTGACCTCAACGCTACGCTTTGTATTGTTCTCAGAAAGAGAAAATTAAAATAAGCCTTGATATCAGTACGTACGTATTCATTAACGTCGACATATTTACATACATATTACATTCATTAAGAAAATAAAATGTCATCGATTCCTATTTCTGAATCATGCTCTATACAGCACAGCGGAGTAAAGACGCTCCTTTCTCCATTTACCGTCTGAACCCGAAACATTGTAGGTAGAATGATGAAACACAATTCCGTCAAGTGAAAATCGAACCCACAACCTCGCACCTTAGTGTATTACACCAACCCTATGCCACTGAGGCGTTTTTTTCAATGAAAAAAAGCAAAAAAAAATTTAAAAGACATGGCATTTGAGGTTTATCATAGTTTACTTATCATTCATATTCAGAAATGCCACGGCATGTTCATTATAATCTAGTTTTTAAATTTCACAAAAAACGCTTTTTTGCTGTAGTTAGAAAATATGTTAGAAAGCGATAAATCATAATGTCTATCTAATCTAATATTAAGATTTTTAAAATTTTATACGTATTTTTTATACCTGACACAGTTGAGGCCAAGTTAACTTTCGCATATAAATCATCCCATTACCCAACCTTGCTTTCACTTTAAATTCCATTTTATGCAAAATGTTAAAACTTAAATAATATATTTAAAATATTTCGACTTTGTTCAAGATTTTTGAGTAAATAATAAAAACTAATTAAGAAATACAATTTAATTACAGAATGGCCGGATAGCTTATATGTTACAGTAAGAATTAAAAGTACATATTTGGAAGATTATGGTACATTGAGATAATGAATGATGATATGGCAAATAGCTATGGGTAACATAGTATCACAGATACTATACAGCATCACACTACTCACGCCACGGAGAAAATGTTTGAAGCCGTTGATGACAACGGACGAGCAGGGGAAGAGGTATGCAGAGACCGTCGCTTTGCTTGCTTTCTTAGCGCTTCACCCAGCGTGCAGGTGATAAAAAGAAAATTGTTTTCCATGTAAAAGAATATTTTATAATTATAATTATATAGTGGGAACCATTCGATATGCCAATTTTTCTAAAAAAATATTTTAAACACCAACGCCTGATACAATTTAATGGCAACAACGTTTTACTTCACACGGATGTGTAATGCAAATTAGTAATATCGATCTCGAAAGCATAACGTACTGCTTTTATCATGTACGCCTCAGTGGTGGTCGAATTGGAGCTACATGAGGTAATAGTAGGTATCACGGTAGGCAGAAGGAACACAGTGTTAAAACACTCCATTCAATACTATATAAGACTACATACTTTATTTTAACTAAACTTAATTATAAATTCTTTACTGCAATATAGTATCGTAATCTACAAAAATCTATTTCGGTCCTTTCATTTTGTATGCGCAGAGCGACCGCGATACGTACACTTAAATGTGATTTGGATTTTGGCCATTTTCGTTTAATATATATTTTTTATCCTTAAATATCTTTTGCAAGCTACAAAGAAAGGTCAATTTTTCCGAATAGGTGCTGAATAATCCACTTTTCCTAAAAGGCTATTATAATAGAAAATTTTCAAAATTTACATTATCTAAATATAAATAAACAATACATTATTTATATGAATTCACAATTTTAAAGAATAAAAAAGTTGGTTAAATGAATTATAATAAGCCGATAACGACAAATACTTTGATATAATTAGCAATAATAATATTCATAAGCCACAGGGCAGCTTGTGGCGAGCTGTTGGGAGTTGTGACTCCACCGAAATGAGTGCACAGACGGGTTGAACCTGTAACCCTACGAGTCTTTCAAACTACCCGGTAGTTCTTTAGAATCCGAGAATTGTGAAAGAAAAAACGTAATAATAATAAAAAGTGACAACACCTAATTGAATCGAAGTAAATTACTATAAAACCAATATTATTTTTACGTCAAATTTCAAACTTGTACTAAGAACTCCATACTTCAAAGAAAGTTATTAAGAAAAAATGTGTTTTCTATCTTAAGTTCAGCATGAGATGAGTCATCGTGACCCAATAACTGGTGCTTTCAACTTTGTTTACATATCGGTGAAATTGGCGAGGCCTTTTGATTAAACCCTTCGATCTTTTACGCCTTTATTAGTTGAGAGATATAAATCAATGCTAGCTTAGTGTGTATAATATATTTTTTATGTGTTACTACGTACTAAACCCATTATGATTTTTATTTATTTGGATTTTGTTCGAGAGAAAGATAATATTAAAATCATATTCATTTCTACGCTCCGGCAAGAGTAATGTCACGTCCCTATTTTTTCTTTTACATACTTAGTTATAACATACTTATAAATAGCTTTACTCTGTATTCCTAGCAGTATAGACAGAGGGAACGGAGTGCCGAACGCTACGGTCTCTGTATATCTCTTTCCTCTCCTCCATTGTCATTAACCTTTTCCTTATGCTGACACTCCGAGGATTCCTTATGTTTTTATATGACTTTCACTTCACTTCCAATATCATCGACTCTGAATTGAACGTCAACACAAAGACAAGTGTACCTATCTTATCTCTTTTATTATTCTTCTGTTATAAAATATAAATATAGACGTATATTTTGATCGACGACTTTATTGATATATAGTTACGTGGCCAAATAGAAATTATTAGGAGTTGTCACGCAGACGATGTCGCAGGTAAAAGTTAGTATTATATAAAATGATTTAGAAGTGTCAGCATATCTCTGAAATTCAGAAAACTTTCCACAATTTCTTGGCACGCTTATTCTTATATAAATTTGACGTACGCGGCAGTGTTTTGTTTTAGATTTTTAAAAGCTAGGCATTCCGCTCTCGTTGGAAATAATATGTTTTAGATAAAAAATGTACTGGACTGTAAAAAATATACTAGAAAAATGTATTGTTTGATTATAATGGTTTTCTTTTATATTTTATATTTCTATTCATTCAAGCTCTTGAGCTTTTTTTCTGCATACAGCAGGGAGGGAACCTAATGTTGAGACAATCTGTTCACTCATAAGAAACTACTTATTTTGAGATATTACATATTTAGTTTCGACACTTAACACCGCATCTTGTTTTAGCGGATTGAAAAATTATTAATAGGTCATCGCTGCAAATGGGAAACTTGATACCTAATAATAAAAAAACAATGTTTGCCATCAAAGAATCAAGAGTTAAAGTTTTACGATCACCGATAACCGTCTAACAGTCAATACGTTATAGAAAAATAAATATATTGTACGCATGGTATCAGTGCCCGAGCTGTTATTTACAATAGAACGGTCGTATGGGCCGTAGTTTTTCCGCTATAAACAGTGGCCGCCGTCTATTTTGATATTGTACAAGTACTAAGCGACTAAGACATTTTTTTTAGTTTCACGCTGTATCCCCTTCATAGCAAAATAAACAGATAGAAGGAACCCAGGTTCCTTCTACCTGATCCCCAGGGACCTAGTGTTACTCGGTTCCCATTAAAATACTTCAGATCCCGACTTTCGCCTGAAATCTGGAGGTATTGGTGGCGAAAATTCAATGCCATGGAAATAACGGTATTAAATATTTAATTCCCTCGAGTGGAAATCGAGCCCACAGAAGGAGGGAGGAGAAACGGAAAGTTTCAACACAGGGTTTATTAAATGTAATTTTGTTCAGTTCAATTAAGCGTATTCATTTATTATCGTAATGTAATGTCGATTGACATGTCGATGCGCTATAATGTGGTGTAGGTTATATACCTAAATTACGAAATAGTTCAAATGTGACTGTAATACGACGGTTGTGGGTTCGATTCCCACTCGAGGAAGCGAAATATTTATTTACGTTTATATTTTTATTTTCTTCGCTCTGGTATCGAGGCAAAGCGCGGCGTTGATTTCTGCCACTCAACACGCAATGCCTCCAGAATTCGGCAGAAAGGGGGGAATGGAGTGTCTTAACACCAAGGTTCCCTGTGCCTACCCTGCTGTGTGCGGGATATAGCGTGAAGCTGAAGTTACTAAATAATATGTACAATATTATTTCGTAAATTTTCACTCGTCGCTTATACCTTGCATTTGGAGTATTATTGAGAAAGGCAGGGTATAATGTGAAAAAATAGAAGATCCGACAGTAAAGCGAATACAAATCTTTGTATCGGTTCTTTTTGTACTATTTGCTTCAGGAAAAATCTTAGGTCAAGCAATGGGTATAAATGACAATGGCCGTCGTATTCTTCCACTATTATTTTATGCAAAACGTTTTTTGCTGTTTATATCCATTTATTTTGTAAAATCTTTCTTATTTTTAAGAGAATTTATTAATTTCTAATTCCTTTTCTGTTCTGAGAACACGGCGTTGAGTTCCACCATCCAATTGCTATTGGTGATTACCGAAATGTATTTTGGATTAAGTCCATCTAGTCCGGGCGAAGCCATTTCTCCGCTCTGGTGTTGAGGCAAAAGCGCGGCGTTAAGTTCTACCACTAAACACGTAATGCCTTCAAAATTCGACGAAAAGTGGAGAACGTTCTGTCTTAACACTAAGTTCCTTCTACTTACTCTGATGTGTGCCTGATACCAAAGGTGTTACAAAACTATTATCAGCACGACGTCAGCATAACGACGTAGATTGTATATTATTCCCATGACCACGTGTAACGAACGTTAAAATTTCATTTTCGCTTTAAAGACCCTGAAGTGGAACCCTCGAAAATTCAAACTAAGCCGCAAAACGCTATTATCTTGGCAGGAAAGGCACAATAAATATTAAATCATACCCTCATCCACACACGTTTATGAAAATTTGATACACCCCCTTTTCAATTACTCGCTTTGTTACCCGAACAGAGGACCAGGCGGAGAAATATTTGAACGTGAGCTTTCTAAAGCTTATTGTAGGAAAGTTTCTTTCTTACGTTTAGTTTTTAAAACGTAGCGTGTATTTTATTTTGAAGTTTTATAGGTAGTTGAGCTTTGTACTTGCCTAGTCAGCTAACATTAGTTACCCAATTCAAAATCTTGATCTGGCATAGTTTTCTTATTTGCATACTTATGATAGGCATAGATAACCTAAGGACAAGCTCTCCGATCTCCAATTTCTGTCAATTTAGAACCTTGGCTGAATCATAATTGTATCTTGGCTGAATGTACAAAACAAGGCGTTCTGGGCCATAGCCCAGAACGCCTTGTTTTGTACATTCGTATAATTATAAAAAAAATTACTTAAAAATATACATTCATAAATTAAAATATATTTTAATATTTATATAGCGATTTTTTGTTTATTTATGTGAAAATTATTTTCTTAGTTCTTTAACTAAAATAATTATTTGCCGCCAAGAACCTCAACAGTTGTGCTTTTCAATTATACGGTGGGGGTCCTGTTCCAATCCTGCATGAAATTCAAATGATCTTAATTTGACATACTTTGTTTTGCTTCAGATATCCTTTGTTATTTTTATTTTATAATTATACGTATTGCTTCTCTTTTGAACGTTTAGTTTAAATATTTTTTTTAACAGTAGAAAGTCTGTGTACAGTACAGTTATAATTGACTGTTTAGGTTAGTTCACGTTAATACTAGAATCTAAATAGCAGTTAAATTTAAACTTTGATCTTGTTGTAAAACAACGTCAAATTAAATGCTAATTGAAACTACCAAATGAATAAGTTACAAAATATTTTCTAGCTATAATTACAAAAGTAATAAAAAAACTAAAACAATTTACAGCAAGTAGCATAGTTGCATCGGCCGGGAATCGTACCCGGGCCGCCCGCGTGGCAGGCGAGCATTCTACCACTGAACCACCGATGCTTACAAAGAATTTACTAAATTATTTGTTATTTTACAATCATATTTACTGTAATGTTCATCGTGGTCCAGTGAACAGTACAATACAAAACACAAGCACAGTACAATAATATTAAAGATTTTTTGCAGCTTTATCCTATATAACTGAATAGGCAAGAAACGGCCAGAATCAGAAACTTAGTTTTTAGAGCGGGAAATCGGAAGTAATTCATTCCCCGAATGGAAATTAAGCCCACAGGCATCGCGTTAACAGTCAGAGCCTGTCCCAATGCGTTACCATTAAAATACTTCCATTCCACACGCCAGTAAGTTGGCGCTCAACGCCGCTCTTTGCCTCATTATCAGAGCAAGGAAATCTAAATACAAAATATTTTATTGCGCTGTGTGAAAATCGAACTCACAACCATCGTATTTAAAGTAACACACTTGTGCCCCTGCGTCACGACTGGCATCATAATGTTTATCTAAAGTACATTATTCAGAAATTACGTTAGCTGCCACAGTAAAGTTATCAAGTGAGTACAAAGACGGTACGGTATATAGTATATACCCGAGGGTCTTTTCAGTATGGACGTCTACTATAATCGAGACGTGCCGAGGGACTGTTTTGTTCCTGGATAGAAGCTTGGCGCTTATTCAAAACAGATATTGTTATGTGAAATTGATTTAAGATTACAATTTTGGATTTAATATTGAAATTTTATGTGGGTATATTTTGAGGCGTCAGACTGTTAACGCGATGGCTGTGGGTTCGATGTCCATTCGAGAAATTATTATAATAAATATTTTCATTTTATCGCTCTGATAAGGAAGCAAAGCGTAGGATTGACTTCCGCACTTAACACTATATGTGGAGAATTTATCGAAAAGTGGGGAACAGAAATATCTTTATGGGAACGGAGTGCCTTAACACTTGGGCCCCATGTCACCTCTGCCTACCCTGCCTACCCTGCTATGTGCAGAATACATCGTGAAGCTAAAAAAGCGTTATATTGCTGACTTGATTGAAATTGACATTTTTTTTGTAATACACGAACGAATTGCTTATTCTTTAACTTCATGGAGTATCCCAATACCGCACAAGAAGCAAGACAGGAAAAAAGAAACTAGAAACGTTGTTTTATCCGTTTCTCTAATGCAGTAACTTTCACAGCACTTAAAAATGTAATTTAATTTAAGAATCCATAAAGGCTGTCACGACGCAGTGGCAATGATTTATTTTCATTTCCTTCCTTTGCTAACAAGATAACGGTGTTGAGTACTGCTATTCAACACGAAGTATCTTGAAAACCGAGCGGAAAATGTGAATCAGATTGTCTGTGTCTATTTTGCTATTGATTTTATTCAAAATTCACTTATTAAGCAAACAATTGTGACATCAAAAATTAAATATAAATATTTATATTGTTCCGGCTGTAAAATTATACGTATCTAAAATGAAATAAAATTGCTTGGGATGCAATAAAATTCCTTTATGGATTCTGTATTCTGAAGAAGCTTTGTTTATCTTGTTAAGGTTTTTATGTTGATTCGACGATATTTAAGCTTTAAGAAACTAGCTTTAAATTCTCCAGCAACGGAAGTGTCTCAATAGGAACTCAATAACTATAGGAGCTAAGTGTCTTAACACTGAGTTCTCTGTCTACCACGCTATGTACGGGACATAAACCGTAACTTAAGTACCTGAATTGGAAAATGTAATTTTTTTATTAATCTGCACCGATATTAATAAAATAAAATAAAAATATTCAATTGAACACGTGTTTCACCCCCTAGAATTAACCCCCTAAATTGAAAATAATTTCATTTAGTTAAAATTTCATAAATATATTTAGTAAATATTCGTACAGTTCAAGCGGGCGAAGCCACTCAGGTCAGTACCGGCTATAGCACCACCGACCGACACCGAACTGACAACAAACTATATTACTGTATATTACCTTATATTGTCATATAGAAAAATGTAGGATTTTATAATGTAGTATCCTATAATATAAAATCCTATATTTTTCTATATATATAACTTTAGTTAATATTTTATTCCACAAAACACAAAACTTGCATTTTATTTTTTTAACAGCACATCAAAAAAAAGAGTATTGAGCCAAAATGACCTTGAGAAAATTAATAACCTCTAATATTCAATATTTTACGGTCAATCTCACAGTAGGGGGGAGGGGGGGGCAGTTATGGGTGTTATATACTTAACGTTAAATACTTAATGTTAAATACTTAATGTTAACTTTTTTGTTTTATTGTTTGTTTTTCGAGGCCGAGGCTTTTCGCCAGATTCCAACTCAATATTTTATAAGCACCTGTGCAATGAGCATTAATAGCATTAATAAAACTATAACAAGCGAGTAATTACAAAGGAAAACCGTTACAAATTAAATTCGTAAGGATGTAATAAAAACATTCCTTTCATTTATAAATTGCCGTTACATTTTATTTCACGTTTTTGTACTGTAACTGCTGAAGAAAAAAAAGAGGATTTAGCTCTCTTTTTTATATCTGTACAGAGAGTTTATAAATAAAACGGAAATTACCAAAAATAAAATGAAATAATAAAGAAAATGTTAAAATAACGTTAGTATTACGAGTCCATGCATGGAGGAACGCTATACCTATTACTAAAAATATAGTGTCGACAAAACCAACTGTACATTAAACATTTAGAATATAGTCATACAAAATTTTTAGCTATTTATATTTGCCATGCAGGTTTAGACGCTCCGTCCTTCACTTCAGCAACAAATATAACAAAGAAGCCGTAGTCAACGCGGACGACACAGCGAGTATATATATACATAGTAGTAAAATATTAAAAATAAAATATTAAAAGTCCTCAGATAACTAAAGCAATAGTGCAATAAATCTAGTTGCCTTGAACAATTTTTTTTCTAAGAACCTCACAAACACTAGTATATTTCCCTGAAAAAATATTTAAGTATTTTTAAAAATAGTAAAATTCTTTAGCACTTATTTATATTTATCTATGGATCTTAAAATTAAAATGTTTTAAGAAAAAATAGACGAAAAAATAAAGCTGCATCGGCCGGGAATCGAACCCGGGCCGCCCGCGTGGCAGGCGAGCATTCTACCACTGAACCACCGATGCTTGTAATATATATGTTAAAATTATTAATCAGCTTTTCTAACGTCTGACTTTAATCGCGACGACATATGTAGAGTTCCGTTTTTCAACACCCACTATTTCAAAAGCAATATTTTTATATAATATTTTAATTATATTTTTTCTATTAGATATAAGAACAGTATTTGTTGTATTATTATTATCTTTATAAGTTATTAATAGTTCAAATTTAATGTTAATTAAGCTAATATAGGTATCATTCCGATCACATTTAAGAAACTATCACTAATGTTTTCTATTAATTTTACTAATAAAATCTTCACGCTTCATGCTGTATCTCGTACTGCCAGAGGCAGAGGGAACCTCTATTCTCCACTTTCCACCAATTTCTGGAGCCATTGCATGTTGAGTGGCGGAACTCAACGCCGCTCTTTGCTTAGACACCAGAGCGAAGAAATTAAAATATAAATGTAAATAAATGTTTAATTTATTACTATTTATTAATATCTCAATGTCATCGACCATATGGTAAATATACTTTTATCACAGTGGGCGTTTTATTCGTATAAAATTTCCATCAATTCTTTCAGTTTTGCCAGAAACATGTTACTATTATATACAGTCTTTATTCTACTTTTTATTAATGAATCTATTTCTGAGTGTGTTTTAAACACAGGACCGAGCGACACAGAATATGAAATTCAGCTACAAAAAGATTTACTTGCCGACTATAATGATACAGAGCCTCCAAATAAAAATAACACATTCGTCGCTGTTCGGTTTACTTTGAAAAATTTCAAGTTCTTCAGAAGCGAAACGTCTTTCAACATATATAGCTGGATGTTTTTCCAATGGGAAGATCCGAGGCTTAAATGGAAACCAGACGACTATGGTGGAGTAGATAATACTATTTTGCACAATTTCATAATATGGAATCCTGTAGGATATCTGGAGAATTTGGGAGATATCTTCAATTCGGATGATTATTATCATTACACTTACTGCCAAGTTACAAATACGGGACATGTGATGTGTGTGCTTAGGGTGATCCACGAGACAGCATGCTCGGCCAAGTTGTTTGATTGGCCATACGACTTCCAAATTTGTACTTTCAATTTTGGCATCAGGAAAGACGTCAAAGACAGAGTAACGTTCACATTCAATGGAACCCGCGGGATATCATCCATAGGTGCAGAGTACGGTGCCGGTTGGGATGTAATGGATTACAAAGTTGGTGAAAATACTACGTGTGAATCTAAATTGTATTTAAAATTTGTGGTAGAGAGGCAAGCGCAAGACATCGCGGCTATCATCGTAATACCATTGTTTATAGTAGCTTTTATGACCATGTCCTCAATCTTTATAGATGTAAGAGACGTCAACCGATTGGGTCTACTAATTTTCAGCGTATTTGGACATTTCATGGCTTTAAGTAACATAAGTGAAAATATTCCACATTATGGTGCTGATTTGCCAAACGTTTTAATCTTTACGAGAACATCGCTCTTTGTAACATTATTTTCAATATTTTTGACTATCATTTTAAATTCTCTTACGACACGAACCTGGAAATGCTACGAATGGGTTGAGTTAATCAATAAGCATGTACTACAAAGTCCTTTAAGATTTATAATTATCCCGAAGTGGCAAGTAGCAGAAACACTAACTTCCGAACATACGGACAAACAATTATGGACAGACTTCGCTAGTATTATTAACAGTTTGTGTATGACAATTATTGTTATTACATATATAATTTTGTATGCCATTTATATTCCTAAGCCTATTCCTATAGATCAAGAGTATAATATTTAGTTAATAAAATTTAAATCATTGTAAACTGTTTTATTTTGTGAAGATGCTTTTAATTATCTGTCACATATTTTAAATATTTTTTTTGGTTTACAAGAGTTTTTTGTTTAGTTTTAATATTCTAATAACTGTTAATGACATTGTATGGACAGAATCGATACTTGTGTAAAGACGTATAGTGGGCGTATGCATAAATGTGGATATTTATCATTTTTCAATATCCCTCTGAAAATAAATATTCCATGAAAGAACAATGTCATTTAAAATTTTAAAATTTTCTTTTATATTTATAATAAGAAGAAACAAATAAGAAATTTGTCCAACTGAATTGGTTATTATTTTTTCATCATTAAATATTTTTTTGCTAACGTAACAAATAACGAAGCGAGTTTCACTGAACACGCAATGCCTCGTGAATTCAGCGGAAAGTAGGGTAAGGAGTGTCTTGACACTAGACCCAAATATCAGGCAATACTTGTTATGTTTAAAAAAAGAGTTGGGTTTTGTTCATTTATCGAAGAAGATACGGACTTGGTGTCAATTAGTTACCTCATGCACTTAGAATGTGTCGTGACTCGTATGTCAAAAGTCACAATTTTTAGATGTTATCTTTTATTTACTAGCTAGGTAAGTTAAAGTTCAGAAAAAACTTTAAAATATTCCACGTAATAATAAAAAAATATTTATTATAATAATTAAGCAACAAAAAAAATGTTATTTATAAGCCTTAAGCAATTTAAGTATTTCACATTACATAACAATGTTAGACGACCTCATTCCACAAAGACCGGTGGGAGAGAATAACTAATGTTATTTTTTTGTTGACCATTTATCACGTGTCCGGACTTGACAGCTCAGGTGCTGGCAAAAACAGGATGTATTTACTTGCTTTTTATCTACGAGTAGCATTGTGCACACGAGTACAAGTAGGCTCTTGGCTCTTGATTTTTTTCACTTTAATAATTCTATATTTTTTTTTGTTTCACACTGTACCAGCATATTGAATAATCTAATCTGTGAACCTAATGCTAACACGCGCTCCCCCGAATTTTCGAGGCATTTCGTGTTAAGTAGCAGAACTCAACACTTCAAAAAATACAATGACCGTTAATTATTATTATACATTATTCGTGTCTTATTCTTAAAATATAGATAATATGTGAAAATTAAGTAAAATAAAAAAGTATTCACGATGCAACCCGCTTATATATTCTATTCCCATTCGCAAGAGTGAATTATTTTCGTTTACTGGCTCTGGGTAAACGTGAAATGAAGTTGTGCAATTCAAAACGTAATGTCTCAAAAAATTTGCAAAATTTAAGGAATATCTTAATACGTATGTCTCTGTCGTAAGTGTACTGTAATACGTGTCTGTATCGTCCCCTATGTCTACCATACAGCAGGCACGAAATGAAAATAATTCACTCTTCTGCGTGTTTTAAGTAACAATAATTAAAAATAATAGAGTGATACAAAAAATAAATTAAAAGCAAAGAACATAAAGTTATCTATATATTTCAAGGAAGTCAAAAGTAATTAAAAAGTGAATAATTTTCACTTTCTAATTTAATTGTATAGTTAGTATCCAATTTAGTGCGATAACGTCGACATAGATTTACGTGATTCGGCGTATCTTTAAGCATTTCGCATGATAAGACAAAAGGACGACTTTTATTTAAAAAAAAACATCGTGGCGAAAGATTCGAATCCACAACTTTATGTATTAATAAAATTTATTTTATAATATATTAATAAGTAAATGGTTATAATATATATTAAGCAGCATATTTATTAATAAATTATTTTTCCCCGTTGCTGTCGTGACAGAGTAGCAACAATAAACGATGGCTGTGAGTTCAATTTCCACTCGGGATTCCAATGTCTCCAATGTCTCCTCAAGACTTGCTTCCTTTTGAAATTCGGTTAAAAATAGCAGCCTCATTTTCGTGTTAAACAAAACACAAGCGCTATCCTTTGTGGGCTCAACTTGTCACTTTAGATTCGCGGAAATACGTTTTAGACCCGTCACAGTTTTAGCACACCACGGTACGCTCATGCTGACCTTTATTATTCATTTTCATTTATTATTTAGTAGTAGGAAGAAAATTATATAAATCTGCTTATTTATATTCCAAATAAAGAGCCTCTTAAGTAGAGTAGATGGAATGTCGCTCTAGATTTTGTTCGCGTGAACTTTCAACACGTAAAACGGAAAATACCGTTTCTTAACACTAGGTTATTCGTATTCACATTTTTATAAAGGAAAAAATAGTTTTCCCATATAGAAGACACTCTGTTTCCCACTTACTGGCAAATATGCGAGAAATCGCGAAGCGTGAAGCGAAATTAAAATAATTAATTCCCTCGAGAGGAACCTCCGTTATGGAAAATGGATGATTTTATATATTGCAAAGTGGAAAAAGGATGATAGGACGATAAAAAAATAAATATATGTTCATTTAAAAATAAATATTTATTAATACTTAATTAAACTTAACAACAAATACCCTTATCCTTTTGCAAGTTATGCTTTTATTGTTATATTTTATAGTTCTTTATGTTATCTTACTGTTTAAGAGCAACACATTATTATTTTTTATTATTGAAGTTATCGTGACGCAGCGGTTCAAGGGTGTGACTGTAACGCGGCGGTTGTGGGTTCGATCTCAACTCGAGGAAGTGAAATATTTATTTACGTTTATATTTCCATTTCTCTGCTCTGGTGTCGAGGTAAAGCAAGGCGTTGAGTTTTGCCACTCAACACGCAATGCCTCCAAAATTCGGCAGAAAGAGGGTTCGTGTTGAGCGGTACCTATATATTAATGCTGTGCTGTTTCTGTATTTATCAACTTTAACTGCTTGGTCATCCTTCCCACATTTTTTTCATATTAAGAAACAAACAAGTGACGCTGCTATCTGCATTTTTTTTCGGACTGTACATTTTTATAATTCTACATATGTGGCCGTATTGGCGACACCACATATGTTGAAGCCTCTTCGTATTCTGAAATCAAATGTAATAAATACAATTATAATATCATATTTCAGTCGTGGCGCAGAGGTACTAAGTGTAACTGTAAAAGTGACTGGTTGTGGGTTACACCCCAGGAAAGGGAATATTTATTTAATTTTTATTTATATTTTTATTTCTTCATTCTGGTGTCTTCACACGCAACGCCTCCTGAATTTGGCGGAAAGTGGGGAACGGACTGCCTTCCCTCTACCTTGCTATGTGCGAGATAGTCCGGGAGGCAGTCTTAACGTTCTCTCTGTCTATCCTGCTATGTTTGAATTACAGTGTAGAGCTAAAAAAATTTGACCTTCTTACCTCATATACCCATCTTCGCCCCACTGCTTCCCCCACCAGTTCAGTAAAATCCAGTATTCAGGAGTGTAACCGACAAGCAACATCGCGTGGTTTAAATTCCATGGCACGCAAAATGGATCGTCGTAAATGCCACTTCTGTGAAGAAATATATCTTTAAACTTCACGTTATATAGAAGGATAGACAGTACCCAAGACATTGCATACTCAACGCCAACTAAGAAAAGTAAATTTAAGGTTTCTAAGTTAGCTTCAATTTATACTATGAGTTTTATAATAAAACAAATAAAGTCATTTATTATAAATCAATAATGTTCTAAAAACGTCGTGGCTCCAAGGGACCGGCCGTGGAGTGGTTCCTCCACTTCATACACAATTGGAAAGCGGAGAGTCTTAACACTAGGTTCCCCCATTTGTAGGGACAACTATAAAGACAAAATCCATAGTAAAATGATACCTACTATTTACAAAAAGCCAAAATACCTGTACAATTGAAAAGTAAATGGCGATGCGTTGACAGCCACCGCCAAAGGTCCTATGGTGGCTAAAGCTCGTTCTATAGCGTCTTCATCTCCTGAAGGCAATGTTGCCCAAAGTCTGGCCTTAGCTCGTATCGTTATTGTATTGTAATGACACTGTCCTTTCTAAGTTCATGGAATTTTTAATATAAAAATCGCTATGTTTATGTTTAATAGAAAAAAAAAAATAACTAAATTAGGCAAAAGAAAGAAGGCTGAATTTAACGTCGCGCTTCATCTCAAAGATTTTCGAAAGAGAAATATTTTGATGACATGTATCTTTATAGATAAAGATACATGTCATCATACCGTACGATAGACTAGAGTCTATCGCAATCTAGTAAACAGCGTGCACTTGTTTTCTTCATGCTTGGATCAAAATTTCTTGTTGATTCTTTTTTTAGACAGAGAGAGCTTAGTGTTAAATCGCTTGCTTCCTAAGTCGTAGAAGCTTTGTATTGTTATACTATGACTGTGTCTCAAGAGTGTTAAGTTCTAGCTTTTAATTTAATAGTACTATTTAGAGGCCAGTCATAGCTCGAATTTAAATAAAATAATCCAAATAAAAATAGGAAAAACTCAAAAACAATTGAAATATTTTATATTTACATTACTTCGCTCTGGTAACGACGCAAAGAATTCGGCAGAGAGTGGGGAAAGAGAACGGAATATCTTACGCACTAGGTATCTCAGCTTCCCTTTTGCCTTCTCGCTATGTGTGGGCAAAATAATAATAACAATAATATTTCAGACTATATAAAAATTATAAGTTAACCAACTTTGCCAATATAAGGGTAGTAGGTTTCCTTCATCAGGCCGTCTCTGGCCGCATATCTCATGGCTGCTTGCAGTGATCCTCCGTTACATCCTAAATTGCCATCTTTGAAGCTGCAATCTACTATTTGTTGAGGACTGTAAAAAAAATAATGAACCCTAATGTTTAAAAGAACGATGTGACCCATCACCGCTTTAATTTGCTTCAATAACTTTAAAAGTACATACTGGCTTTGGTTAATATTAGAAAACGAATACTCAGTAACATGAGTTTCATTTAATAAGATTTTTTTGTAAATACAGAAAATACAAAGTATAATAATATATTTACTTAATTATTTTCTTAAATATGACATTGATTTTACAACCAAATTGTTAAAGTAACATTTATTCTATTTTACATTTTACCTCAACTCACTCCAATCGCCATGTTTTTTGTAGAGCTGTGCTTGCAGCGCATGCGCGACAGTGAAAGCATAACACGCGCCGCAGTGATATTGTTCTTCTCTTTTTGGCTTGAAACCTTGAGATCGCCAGTCTACCTGTTTGTTTTATTTATTAAATGAATATCTATCTATGTAACTATTACTATCTAACTAATGAATATATATAACCAATTTTTTTTATTTATTCCCTCTCATTACTCTCATACAACCCAAGTCGGTTCAAATTACATTTTCCACACAATTACTGTAGTAGAAGCGGCGTGAATAAGCTACTTAAATAATATAAATGATACTCAAGTTGCTCCGAGTTGAACCACATACGTGTATTTAACTTTTAAGTTATAAATCACTGGTGTTCAAGTTAAAATGTGAGTATATCTTAACGCTCTTCTTAGTAAGTACTAACTATGTACGCTTTCTTACTAGAAAATTCTAAATAATCTTGACAATGAGATGAGATGAGAGTTAAAAATGTAACCTGTATATATAGAAACTATAGACAATAATAATATTGTCCAACGATATCTATCTTCAAAATTTTTATTTTATATCTTATCTATAATTAGATAGATAAGGTACGGCGACGAGTAGTACGTTGATATTAATTACCTTTTTCGGTATTTTTCGATAAAGGCTCTCGCGGTACGCTGTCTTCCTGTGGTCTTCTGCTGGATCGTAGAGTGGTATAGTTCTTATAAGTTTTAATAACTGCTTTATATATGCAGTTACAGACTGCAATAGAATCGTATACAAATAGGTATCATCACAAAAGGTTATTCAGAAAAAATATAAGTACACTACACAATCTACTTAGAATTTGACTTGTGTCGTGTAATATATAATTTAACAGTTAACTCTAACCGCATACAGAGGATAAAAAGTAAAAGATTTCTCAATAAACGTACTATAACACAAGACGTAAGAGCAGGCAAAGGGCTATTTTTGAGATATTGACTAGCTAGAACACTAGATGTAGACCCTAACCTAGTGGAAGCCAGCTTCAAGTTGTTTCCTGCTTAAGCAGAGACAGAGAGAATCTAGTGGTAAGTTACTCTATTCTCCACATCACACTCAATTCAATGCCTCGTTTCGCTCAGTCACCCGAACTGGGAAATGAAAGTAGTTCATTGCCCAAAATGGGAATTGAACCCACTATGAGTAGACGCTGTGCCGTTGTTATGCAAACTATTAACATTTAAATAGCTCACCCAATCCCCGAAATGATTTAAATGTAACGAATAACTCAGCTCTCCAGCTAAAAACTGACGGTTGTGTTGTGCGACACGCCGGAGGTTTTTCTTCCATGTTGACAATGCGGACACTTCGTGTAGTACATTAGAATATAACTTATTGTACGCTGTCTAAAAGGAAAGAAAAAAAAAAAAACACTATAGTTATTGTCAAAACAGATTCTCGATATGTTAGTGACAAGGCACTTTGTCTGCCACCATTTATGGTGTAATCTAATACTGAAGCTTACCTGACAAGACTAAAGAAATGCCTATGAGATTTTTTTTTGTATATGTTCAATCTATGAATAAATATATACTTACATTGAATCCGGTCGATTGACTACATTATAACCAATTTTGAGCGTTTAGATATTAATGTTTTCCTTCACCTGTTCCATGACATTCTTCAATATTTCTGTATATTTGGGCTTTTGTCGTGCAGAGGGATTGTATTTAATGGTAAACGCGATGGCTTGGGTTCGATCTCCACTCATTTCTCCTTCTCCACTCCACTCCATCCCCACTTTGGTAAAACAAAGCACGGCATTAAATTATACCACTTGACACGCAATGTCCCGAAAATTTGATGAAAAATGGAGAATGATGACACATAATAATAGCTACCTCTCACCATGTGGAAAAGACATAAGAATCTATATATTTATAAGTGAATTTTCCTACCTTATATTCTTCCCAATGAGAATCAGGGACTTTGTCATGAATCAACAAACTTTTAACAGCATGCTGTTTCGTACACACGTTATCACTCGCACAAGAATTACAGTGACTAACATTATTATATTTAAAATATTCTTCATATCTATGAATTTTTTTCAAAACTTGAGAAGTTCTCTCCGCGAAATTATCTATTTTTGACAATTCACTTTTTAGTGTCGTACAACGCTTGTGTCGAATGTTTTTATAAATGTTTAATATGTATTTAATTTTGTATGTCGTTTCGTTGATGTTTATTTCAGCGTTTAATACTGTGACTTGTACAAGAAGTATTATAAAAAACATTTTGATTTAAAATAAATAATACAATTTTAGTCAAACAATTCGTGCGTATGTTACAAAGCAAATTAAATTATGCTTATGGTTTTTTTTTTCAGACTTAAAGAAAATGGATTTAACTCTTTATTTGGTATAATGTTAAGACTTAATTCGCTTTATATAATAATATTTGAAGAACGATGACTTTGAAATATTTTTGTAAAATGCAAGTAATCAGTTGTATTGGCAAATTTGTTTACTTAACATGACCTTATTATTAACTATTTATGTATGTATACATGTATATATATAGTTAATAATTAGGCGTATTCAGTGTAACAATGACGTAAGTCAGTGCAATTTTTTAATCTGTTGTCCACTTTCCAATTAAATTTAAAAAAATGCATATTGTGTTGTTATTAAAAAGCGTTTTATTAATCAAACCGTTCAACTGCGGCGGGTTATTACTTCATAACATTTTAAATTTTCATAAAATTTTACGTTTGTGGTCATTTGGCTCCTCTCCACTGGGGAATGTATTATTTTAGTAAGAAAATAAGTGTCTCAACATTAGGTTCCACCTTTACACCCACAGGCCGTAAAGTAATATGGATCGTGGGACCAAGGCGTTAAATTAGGATACATTTTGAAACTAAAAAAATCATTATAAAATTGCACTGTGGCTCCATTTAAAGTGGAGTGAAAAACACTCTGTATATATTAGCAGACAGACGTAATGTTAAAAATAAAACTCAAAATTAAAACTATATTAAATAATTTATTTTCCTTTTATTTTGCTATACATGAATAATACATGAAGACATACAAATAGATAAATATATATGTTTTACAATACAATGAGCTATTTTTTTATATTTTATTTATATATTTTTTTGTCACTTTTTTGCATAAAACACTGTGTCGTCAGTTAACTAACAAAATAAATTAACAGGTCTTAATAAAAAATAAATAAATCAATCAGCTTATCGCTGTGTATCCCCACACACAGCAGAGTAATTAGGGGGAACCTAGTATTAAGGTCTACTCCGTTCCTTACTTTTTGCCGAATTCATGCGGGCATGCAGGTGTTGACTGGCAGAACTCAACAGTCACAGCGCCTGCGCCACGACTGGCCTCAAGATAGGTCTAATTAAAAAAAATGTATACCTACATACATATATACAATATACATATTCAATATTTTTATATTTATAAGATAATAAGAACATTTTATTGATTGTACTTTCATTACAATTTTTATTAAAGAGAGCTTTTTTGGTAAACACTAAAAATTATATTTGGTTTAATAATCAAAAATAATTATCTTATATATTTTAATCTGTATTGCAAATCGTATAAAAAAAAGGTGTAATGCATTTTGGAAATTAAGCCAATTAAAATAATGAAAATTTACAAAAAACATACTTTTTTGTAATTTTAAAGAAAGCATTGTTTTTTTTTAACTGTCAGTAAATATTATTAATCAGCATATTTATTTAATAGACCCATATATGTAATAGACAGAATTCTTTTTTTAATATGATCAGAAGCAACGATCGTTTCTTTTTTCCTGTCTAATAAAATCAATTGTTAGTTAAATGACAAAAAAGTCGATTTGAAATCACATTTCAACTAAATGCAAATACAAAATATTTACAGCTCGTTAAAAATTGTCTACTTACAACTAATACTAAAAACTAATCTAATAATACTCGAGTTATTAAAGTCTAAGCAACAATGACTATTGATTTTGTTCTAGAAAAAAAAATCTCTAAACAAAAATTCTAAAAATGGAGATTATCTATAGCAATGTAGGAACCAAAAGGATGATTATCATTAAAATTACTTTTTAGAAAACATAAAAATTTGAAGGGAGCTGGATATGAACCCGCACCTCTTGAGAAACGGCTAAGCGGCCTCTTCGGTCGGCCTCTGACCATTTATGCCACAGGTTACTTAGTTAAAATTTTTATATATTTTCTAATAAGTATTTTTCTTTCCTAAGTGTGAAAATATAATAAATATTTTCACGTAACACGTATTGCCTCTATATGTAAGGCAGGTTTACAGAGTCAGATAATATTAAAACACTTCATTCTCTGTAGATTCGTATTTAATAAATATATACAAGTAAAAGAAATAGTCAAAAATCAATAATTATAATAAAAATCACAAATTATTTATTATTTTATATATAAAATGTCAAAAAATATATACAAATTTCATATAACTAATGTTTAAAAAATGTGATTTCAAACCGTAGACAACAATTTAATATTGCTTAGCTACATATCTTGGTTTGGCCTATTTATCAAAAAACTTGTGTTATTTTACCTAACTATGACTATATTTGATGGAAAATTTCTTTTATTAAAAAATTAATTTTATTAATTATTGAAAATTATTTTTATTATTTATTTTATAAATTGAAACGTTCAAATTCTTGATATGTTTATTTTATTTGTTGTTGTTAATATGTATTTTAAATTATATATTTTTTTTGTTTTATGGCCTATTATATTATCAACTACTCTTACATAATTTCTTAAGATATTCTTTTAAAGAAATCTAAAAAATCTAAAATGTTCAAGAAATATTTTTTTATAAAGCAAAAATTTTCCATCAAACTACATAATAATAATAATAATACAAATCTATAAAACACACATTGTTTCACTTAACAAAAATCAGCTTCGCACTGTATCCCGCACACAGCAGGGTGGCAGAGGGAACCTAGTGTTAAGACAACTGAACCGAATTCTGGAGGCATTGCGTGTTGAGTGGCAGAACTCAACGCCGCGCTTTGCCTCGACACCACAGCGAAAAAATGGAAATATAAATTTAAATAAATACTTCATCTCCTCGAGTGGGATCGAACCCACAACCAGTCGATTTTGCAGCACACTTTGTGCGATTTTGCAGCACACTTTGTGCCCCTGCGCCACGACTGGCCTCAAATTTCACTTAACACTTATCTACATATACATATGTACATACGAGTTTTATTTCACAGCACTATAGAGAACTGATATAATACAAACTCCTTGTCATAAAATATTATTGAAAACAAAACATATTTTCAATAAAAATGACTGACTAACTAAAACGCCTCTACCATTTTTTCTAATTAACGTATACTATATGAGCATATTATATAAGCAATTTCTAAAATTGAACATAGTGTGGGTAGATATTAAAATATATATTTCAAAAAGATTTCTTCGATATATTTCTTTTAAACTACCCCAAATAGCTCTAAAATAAAAAAAAAACGCGGTTCAAATTCGTCAATTATTGCTCTGGGTCCTAAGAGGTCATTCGATTATTTATATTAACAACGAATAATAAATACAAATATTTCATTTTCTCTATAAAATTCAAATCTACAACTCTACGGTTATTCAAATATGTCAAATTATATTTCTTAAGGTGAAAAATAATATGTTAATTATTATAGCGGATTAATTATATTTTTTTTTTACATATTATGTAGCAATAATTACATAATAGACTATATAAAAAAATCTCACGTTCTTTTATAACAGGGCTATAATTTTTTAAGCCTTTACGCTTCCTTTGTAATTTTTTTTTACTTTTACATACATATGCACGATGTCAACCAAAATCACTGAGAAAATGTATTATTTGGTAAATATTTTACATGAAACGCTGTTTAACATATTTTTTGCTGAGTTTTAATAGTTTTGTACATAATGGTAGGGTAGGAGGTAGTTCGCATTCACCTTTGTCGTGGGTTCGATGCTCCGTTGAGACTCCTCAGTTCAGTATACGGTTTACGACCAAGAAGCTTCAGATCTTCTCCGTTAACCAAAGGCGCGTAGTCACGACGTTTTCTATATATCATCAACCTGTAAAATTTTGGAATATTATGTCATTTTTTTTCTTTTATATCTAAATATATTTTTTTTAGTATTATATAAAATCATTGAGAAATAGTAAAAAAAAAAACTCTTATACAAGGTAATAATCATTTCAAAAAATATTTATTTTTTTAGTCACTTAGTAATTAATCTTCTTAATAGTTTTAATATTCAAAAGTTGAACCTGTTATATTTATTCAATTATCACCCGTACTATTCTAGCATAGACAGTCATAAGAGATTAAACAACACATGTCATAAAAACAGATATAACGTTATGTTTGTTTGTACTAATGTTTTACACATAGCCCGTTATACACAGACTTGTGAATTTGTATACGATACAGTTAGTGTTCTAACGGAGTCTATGAAGCTAGAGACAAAAAGAACTAAATGTCATTACGCAAAAAGAACTAAATGTTAATTTGGCTGAAAACTGGGAAACCGAGTGTCTTATCACTAGGTTCTAAACATCTTGCAGCCCAGTATGTAGTATATAGATAGAAGTGAAATAGTTAAGAGAGAGACAGGGAAATATAAATCATAAAATTCATTAGTTTGGAAGAAAATATATTAAAACTATTAAACAAATTTTAATAAATTTTTAGTAGTTCAAGTGTAATGTGAATTATAATACAACATAATTAACGAATCTCCACTTTAAAATATATATTTCTCACACTACTCTATTCAACAATTCACCAATATACACATAAGTTCGAGGAAACGGCCTCTATATACATAGTACACGACTAGTTGTCAATGTGAGTGGACTTAAAAAGCTTAAAATGGAAAATCCTATTTTCTCCTTGCCATACACATTTCGAGCAATCCTGTCTTAGTTCTCTCGTATTTTTTTTTAATTTATTTATTATGCTTACGGTTCGAGAATTGAAAATGTAACATAAAAACAATATTTTATCTTGTAACAGAGGTAACACGAGAGAGTCAAAATTAAAGTAAAATTTTACAAAAATAGCCTATAAATGTATAATGTACAAGCCAAATTTCAACTTTCTAAGTCGAGTTATTTAGTCTGTACGTTGTCAATCAGGCCCTAAGGAAAAGAAAGAGTTTTGTGCTATTATATACACATACTCGTATGTATATAATTACAAATATAGATTATAAGCAAATTAAACTGATGTCATACAAAGCTATAGGACAATTCCTATGTTAAATACGTTAAAACTTGTAGTGTGCACGACTACATAATTAGCTTATCAATATTCAATGTTACAGTGTATGATTGCAAAGAAAAAATTGATACACTAAATCAAGTTTTGTATGTGTATTCTTGCATTTTATAAAAAGCAAAGACGATATGGATTTTAATGCAGTTTTCACTAAAAGGTAGTCTACGTCAAGGACAAAAACATATTTAAAATCATTTTTTTAGCTTCACGATGTGTCCCGCATAAATCACATTTAACCTGATGTCAAATAATACCTAATGTGTAATTGTAGTGAAATCGACAATCGACAATCGCCGCGTCAGACGATGCCCACTGCGCCAGGGTGGTCTCATGTGAAATACGTGCATATTATCATATTAGTACAGCGGGAGATTCAGGAGCATAACACTAGCAGTAGGTAGAAAAATTATAAGAGAAACGATTAAACACGACGATCGTGAGTTGGATTTCCTTTCATAGAAATGATTAAAATTCAAATATTTTAGTTTTCCGGTTAAATAAACTATAAGTAGGAACTTTACGGATCCAATATTTATTAAAAATTGAAAAAAAAAAAGCTTCAGATTATTGCACAAAACTATTTACTCTATCGTTATATGTTTACTCAATGTTACAGTACATACATAATTAAACATAAAATTTGAAACACTGAATGTCTGATATACGTAGCTATAGAAAATCAGGGATAAATATTTAATATTACCTAACATTTATCACATATTGACGTACGCTATAATAGCGTAGAAGGAAAGTGTAGTGACGGAAATTCCTCTATTTTTTATTTAAGGCTAATAAATAATACCCAGTTTTAAAGTATATAATGAAACGACAAGGAAAATAGATAGCGTCTGTATGTTCCAATGAATGATCTTGTATGTATATACAGCGTGTTCTAATAAAGATGAATTATTTATTATTTATATGCTTATTATAATTATTTATTATTATATTTGGATATCTGTCTCCAAGTAGTGAAACAAGGTAATATGGGAGTGAAAATAGGTGACTTGAATGTGAATTGCCTGCTACACGCAGATGATGCAGTGCTCATTGCATCATCAGAATGCGAGTTGCAGACATTGGTCACCACTCTGAAAGAAGTGTGTGAAAATAATGGTATGGGCCTGAACACGAATAAGACAAAGGTTCTGGTTTTTGAAAGAGATGAAGAAAGCACGGATTGCAAGATCCGTGTAAATGGTAAGATATTAGAACAAGTGAATGAAGTGGTATATTTGGGAAGTATGTTCAGTAGACATGGAAGATACTTACTTTATTTAAATGTAGTAAATCGAATAAGTTATTATCAATTGGTATATAAAATAGAACAAAAATACGTACTATATGATAAACAACCTGTATATGAAACAGGTGATATATTGAAACGCCATCATACATCGCATCTAGATTCTAGGCTTTATTCAGTCTCCTCTGAACGGTTGAAACGGACGGACGTGCTTATTTATATATTTTTACCATAGTATAAGGTAATACTTTTTAATATATTTTATTTTAAAAGCTTAATGATAATATGAGGCTAGTCGTGTCGAAGGGGCACAAGCGTAAGGCAAAAATAAGTAAGAAGTTTAGAAAAAGCGCGGCACTCAAGACTAAAAATATGTACATATAAAATATATAGAGTGAAATATAGATTTATATGTAAAGCCAATTATAAATATTTAACTTATATATATAGAGGTGTATATTTTTTATTGGAAGAAATTAGACGAAAAATTTTACGAATTTGATATTTTTTAAGAAAACATTTTTAAAAAAATGGACAAAGAAAATAAGAAAATGTGGAACTTGTAAATCCTAACTTTAGAATAATTAGCATTTGAACAATCAATAGATACATTTAAATTACTTTAGCAATAGGATATCCTAAATTGAACCCATAACGCATAATGTAACTGCAGGGAAATGCATATAGGTAAATATAAAATATAAAAAATTGTAAAATTATTCACCTATAAAAATAAACTAGGGACTAGTTTAATTGTAAAGGACCGTCGTAGTTCAGCGACAACAATTTGAAAAATAATACTACATGTTTGAATACTCATAAGGAATTATTTGGAAAAAAAATTAGTTAATTATATTAGAAGGTACGAATCAAAGAGTTATTTTATGTGTTAAATTTTATCCTTTGTGATCAAAATATTATATTAACACGAAAATATTTGTTGCAGGGTCACGCTTCACTTTCTATCCAATTTTCGAAACATTATATTTTGAGTGGTGGAATACAACGCCGAGCTATGTCTTCTTACCAGAGGGGGAAATAAGTCATTCTCCCGTTTGGGATTCGAACCCACAACCTTTACAGCTACACACTATACCACAAAGGCCTAAACAAGTATTTTTAAAATAATTGTCGTCAAGAAACTGAAGGTTAAAAAATAATTGTTAAACAAACATGTCTAACTGATGTAAATAACAGGACAAGGCCTTGTGTGAACCAGTACGTACAATTTTTTTTATAGATATACTTTAAATAAATATTTGCACTGTTTTGACTTTCATTTAACACCTTCTTACGATAACGCAATGAAACATTTATCCCGTAAATGTATTTTTAAAAGTAAATTATTTTTTAGTATCACGCTGTATCCCGCATATAGCACGATAGGCAGACGCAACCAAGAGTTTAGACTTTAGACACTCGGTTCTACACGCACTGACCGATTGTCGCGACAAAGCGTGTAAGGCTACTAAGGAACTCAACCTACTCGTATTTTTAACAAATGAAAATAATTTTCCCCCAAATAGGAATTAAAACCACAGCCTGCGGACTTTTACAATTAAACGCCGCTACTGCCGATATCTAAAATATAGAAAAATTTTCCATTTTTACTAACATTTAAAAAAAAAATGTAGCTCAAGCTTAGATTGTAAAGTGTGTCACGTGAAAATATAAACCGAACACGCTGTGAATTGGGAAAAGATTGATGAAAAAGGATAACTCGGTCTGCGGGACAGTTTTATTAAATTTCGGATGCGGAGAACGAAGAAAATGAAAGAACAAATTGATAGATGTCAGGTGGTGTCACAAGGTGAGGGTACAAAGTACTTTGCACGCAGAGAGAGGCAGAGGGAATCTAATATTAATACACGTCGCGACCCACTTTCAGCCTAATTTACGAAACATTGCGTGTTGAGTGACAGAACTCAACGCCGCGCTTTATCGACTAAAGTGAAGTCAATAAAAATAGATTAAATATAAGCACCCTCATAATGACGAAAACCACCCGCCGCCATCCGTTCCTACGTCCATGGTCAGCCCATTAAAGTATATGCCAAACAGAATAAAAATAATATTGCTGATATTAACAGGTCGAGACATTTCGTTTCCATTCTCTATAACGTTATTGTTAATGTACACAATTTTACTGTCATTATCGAAATCATCAATAGTAGAGAGTAATTATCGTTTAATATATATAATTTAGATTAAAATATTTTAAGAACTGAGGTGCATAATAAAATGATTATATAATTTTGTCATATATATATCTGCACATAGTAGGGGAGAGCCGGGTGGTCAATGACCGCCTCAGAATAGTCCTGTGTCCATATCAGAATTTTTGCTAACAAAAAATTTACTCGAAAAATAGAAAAAGAAACAATATTTATACGAACTAAAGTTATTTTGAAACCCCTACACGAATAGATATACAGAATAGTTTAAATACAATGTGTACGCGCAATAAATATTTTGGTATATAACCTGTTCGTGATATAATAATATTTTTCACTAACAACAAAAACTATGCTCTAGGATTGAGCTTTAATTATCTATATCACAATTATAACAATTTTGCTTTCTAATAAATAACTTAACCATGATTTTCTAATAAGAAAATAGGAAATAGTGTCTTAGCTTTAAATTTTTTTTCTGGGTGGGGGGGAGTCGCTATGTACCATATACTAAAAGTAAAGCTGAAGAGAAAAGAGAAACATAAAATTATAAAATCTTTTATAAATTTTCCTTTACACATCCATGAGATAACAGTGTAAATATAATTACTATATCTGATCTCTAATTATCTTGACACAAGGCCGCTGTAATACCATCTGCATTGTACTGTTTAAACAATGATTTTGATAAACAAAGCACATATTGTTTACATATTATTTAAAAATCTATTTTAAGAGTGGAGTACTAATTTTATGTGTAGAAAATTGGATTTTTTTTTATGGATTAAAACTGGTTTTTTTATGGACCTGCAACCTGGTTCGGAAGGAAGTGAATTCTGGATGCATTGCATGTTGATTGAACAGTGTAAATTAATCTATTACATAAGGAATGTACAACGAAAAATTTCACCAACTTATTTTAATTTATTATTATTTTTATTTTAATTTATTTATTATTATTTAATATTTGATTTGTACTAATAAAAAATACTTTTGTAAATTATTATGTATTTTTTCCTTACGTTGATATTTTTTTTCTTTTAAATAAAAAGCAAGATAAACATGTTTTGATGTGAAATATAACGTCAAGGCCGAATTGTTTATTCAGCCTTTACAAATTCAGTAATTGTTAAAATACATGCCTACAGATGTATGTATAACACTTACTTTAATAGAACACTATTTTCCTATGTTGTATAAGTAGTCTCAATTGCAGTTGCAATTTATTGATCACGGTAGTTTTATCTTTATCTATCAGCTTCACGCTGTATCCCGCACATAGAGGGATAGGCAGAGGGAACTTAGTGTTATGACACTCACGGTAATTGCGAATTCAAATTTAATTAAAAAAAAAATGTTTAAATTTGGTCTGGTTATATGAACAAGTAATGTTTCCCGATTATACGAGTAGATAGGTGATTCAATAAAAAAAAGTATACATACATACACAATATAAGAATGTTTTCAACAAGAATTCGTTTTATTCAAAGTTACAGTTACACGAGGCGTACAAGGTTAGTGTAAAAATAACGCGGAAATCTCAAGATTAAGTGTTCCTTCCCGGCTGTTTTATCCTGATGCAATGGGGCTTGATGCAATTTATGATATTTGCTAACCTGTCGGATTTCTGGTTTCAGCTTTAGTATATGTCGTGAGTTCGATTTCTACAGATATTTTTATGATTTGGAATTTGCAACGTGTAATTGTATTGAATGTTTCTCAATAACTCTTAGTACCTTAAGATTATTATAAATTAAAATTTTGGTGTTTGTGTAATATCGAATAACTTTAATATAAATTTATTTTTTTATTTCTTTTTTTGTTCCTATAACAGAGCGTTATAATAATAAAACTCATATACTTAATAGTATATAGTTTTGCAGATTAAGCAAATAGATCAATACAGCTGTCAAAATATCGATAGTAAAAATGGTAGGAAAAACATTGAAAAATTTTATTCTTATATAAAATTGTTTAGCAATAATATTTTACGAGCTCTGTCGTAAGTTCTAGTTCTTTTTTTTTTTATTTCCTCATGTAGTGTTTTATACGCTTTGTTTTTGTGTTAGCAATATTTTTAAACAAATAGAAGACAGTGATCAAATTGAATAATAACCTATGTTATATAATGTTCTTTATCAAAAAAGAAGAAACAAAATAAAATAACGAGTAAAGATTAAAAATGTTTAAATACGTGCAATACACAATTATTTCACAACCTGTTCGTGATATATTAAATTTTTTCACTAGCAACAAAAATTATACACTAAGATTTACCGTTAATTATCTAAATAACAATATATAATAAATAACTTAGGCATCATTTTCTAAGTATAAAAAAAATAACAAATCTAATTGTATTTTAAAGATGAATTCTTAATATAACGTTTACACTTCTTTAACCTATAATGGTTAAAATGATGTGAGATTTTTTTCTTTCGAATCTAATAGTTAAACTAAAAGAAACATGCAATAAAACTAATATCTTTGATTATTACCTTGTAAACACAGCTCTAAATAGTTTGGATAAAACATTATTATTTTTTCTTTTCTTAAGTACTTATTTAAATAACTATATATTATGTGCGAAAATAGCAATTTTTAAAGTATACTTTATTAAACTAATAATATTTGGAAAGATCTTACTTTTACTGGAACTCATATAACATATAGGTAACAGCAAAAAGAATCTGTAACAAAAAGTGGTTTAGATTAGATATTAATATATATGTATATACATAGAATTTTTATATAAAAAAAGAATAAACTATAGTTCGATATATTTTATTAATATATATTTATGACTATCATGACGCGGGAGCATAACATGCACTGTAAACGCACCGGTTGTGGGTACGATTCCCACTCGGGGAAATGAAATATTTAATATACTCTTTTCGCTCTAGTGCCGAGGCAAAGCGCGCCGTTGAGTCCCACCACTCTCTGAACACACCAAGTCTCAAGAATTTAGAAGAAATTGGGGAACGAAATGTCTTAACATTAGGTTCCCAGGTTCTCTTTGTCTACCCTGATATTTGTATAACGTTTTATTTTTTTATTTACGTGTTAAGACACTCCATTCTTATTAAGACACTTTTGCTCCGCATTTTAGGCCGAATTTTCGAGCCACTGCGTGATGAGTGGCGCAACTAGACTTTTTTTATAACCACAGTGCTTTTTCTTATCACCACAGCGGAAAAAGGACAATATTAAACATGTCATTCCTCCTAGTAGGAATCGAACCTACAACCGACGCCTCCGTGCCACTGCGACGACCCCTCTTTTATTTAATATCCATAACGTAAATACGTCCAAAATTAGGAAACAAACAAAATAAGGCTGGTCGTGGCGCAGTGGTACAAATTGTGCTGCACAATCGACTGGTTGCGGGTTCGATTCCCACTCGAGGAAAGAAAATATTTATTTATGTTTTCATTTCTTCGCTCTGGTAAAGTCAGCCGTGTGGTCCCGGCTTAGAATAGGATCACCCTGGTACTGTCGGTGTCGTAAGAGGCGACTAAAGTACGTGTGGAAGAGTCACGTCGCCAGTAATGGCAACACGCATGGGCAGACTCGACCGGATTTAATACCACCCCCGGCATCTTAAACCGGCGTGAAGTAGTGGCTCTTGCCACTGCGTTTCGCATTAGGTAATGCCGGGCCCCGGTGCCCTTCATCTCCACCTTAAAGGCTGGCAACGCACCTGTGGCTCCTCTGGTGTTGCATGGGGTCGTGGGCGGCGGTGATCACTTACCATCAGGTGACCCGAACGCTCGTTTGCCTTGTCTTCTCCCATAAAAAAAAAAAAAAAAAAAAAAAAAAAAATAAGGAAAGCATTATTATAAAGATAATAAATAAAAAATGTAAAACTTCTCCTTACCTCACCCCAAAGCACCAGCGATTACACTGGTAATCAAAACAACAATGGTGGTAGCTGCTCCGTTGATGCCGACGCCGGCGCCGTACACAGCACCTCCCTCACCGAACGCGTCCGCTACACACAAGGTTTCTGTCGAAGTCGAAATGCCAGCTGGTCAGCCAGGTGGCAGTTCTAGACTTTTGGGACTTTATGGATCGTTAGGTTGACTAATTTTCCGTTATGTTATTTTATCAAAACTAAGTAGGAGTATTATAGTCAAAGATAACATACACTATACTTTTTTTCTAAACACATTAAAGAAAAAAGTTTATATGGAATAATCAAAATGTTGTATTAGAACGCAATAGTTGAGAATTTTGTTTGAAGAAATTGAAAGATATCATAGTTTTCTTAATGTGACAACACAAAATATAGAGATTTTAATTATCTTACAGAGAAAATGGAAAATATAGATATTTACTAAATACTCTCATTCCAAATTTAAAGATATTTCTAAATATAAGATTATTTGTAAATAAGTAACATATAAATCTACGTGCAATTAAAATATAATTTTGTATAGACCGTAACCGTAAAGAGAAAAAGCAGAGCCCAATTAGTCTAGAAGTGCCGTCCAGCGCATGCATTAACTTAAAACTAATATATAATAATAATTATATAATAATAGAAGAGCTGAAATAGACATTATTAACATAATGTATAAAGTGTAAATAAATGTATTGAAGTAATATATATACTTGCTTTATTTGTTATCAAGTTATTTTTTATATGAATTCTCAATACATTTATAAAATAATATAAGTAAATAATATTATAAAATACATAAAATATAATTAATATATAAATACAAAAGTATATATAACAATAACTTATAAGCCAAATAGCCTTTACTAAATTCGCTTATCCACCAATAACAATATAATTTACATTAAAAATTACTAATAAGATTCATTTTAAAAAAGACTAATATATACAACAAAAATTAAAAATGAACATACACAAGCAATAAGAATATTTTTAACGACATAAAAACTAAATAGGGTAATTGTTACTATTATCGGCTTACTGTGAATATTTCATTATTTATTTTTCGATAGTGTAAACTATTGTTATCTGAGCATTACACATTTTGCATATCGACGCATATGTAATGTTCAAATAACACATCACGATATTAATATGAAAAATATTAATATTTCATACATTTTCGTTAAATTATATAATTACAAAAAATAAACAACCATATGCAAATTTTGTAATATATTAATTTATGTTAATTTTATTAAATATTAAAGTACTCACATTTTGTGTCCAAAGTTCAAATTATAATTTCAATGTCAATAATAGTATCACTTACCCCTAATTATGACAATATCGAACTACCCAAAATAAATTAATAAACGTACCGAGTTGACCGACTTCCCCGATGATGAATGTGCGAATGGATGTGAAGAAAAAAATATTTAAAATGGCAAATATATAAAAATATTACTTGTACGATTAAGAATAAGAGTAAATCAATGAAAAGTTAGCAAAGGACGGCAGCGCACCGTCTCCCATTGGTTGATGTAGGTGGATTCTTTATTTATATATATATGTTAGTTCAAAGACGTATTGCACCATAGACGCATATCGTGCATGCCATGTTTCTTATTCTTAATTAATTTATTGATGTGTGTAAAGTGAAGATTATTCCTGAGGGTTAGAAGAGACATCATCATTGTCAAATGGATGTTATATTATTTGAAGGACTGGACTCTTCCAAAGTTTTTTTCTGATATTCAATGATAATAATAATTTTGTAATATAATAGTTTTCTCTGCTAAAAATTATATGTTTATTATTAACATAATACAATATGATATGTTTAATTACTTCTTAAATGCAGACTGACAAAATAATATAAATTTATGTGTATCAATATGAAACATTTATATCACTTTTCTTTATAGAAATATTATATTTTTTAACTATAACTATATTCTCTTTTCTATCGTATTCAAGAAATTTAATTTAAAAAATTCTTTAATGAATAAAGAAAAATATGACGTGAAATAATTATGAGTAATCTGTAATGTACTATTTCTAAACTTTAATTTTAATATTTTTAGTGTATATTTTAACCATTACCATTCATGCAGTTAAATATCTTAAATATATGTATATAAAAAAGTAAATAAGTATTTACCTCCGTATCGGTTGAGCATTGCCATTATAACGCCATTCGTCCAGCCAAAGCCAGTTTGTACTACATATTCTCCACCACCGCCGAAACCACCGAAAATTGTTGCATCATACTAAAAACATGATTTGTTTTATACACAATACTGACATATTCTGTTTACCCTTTCAAAACGCAATGTAAAAAATAAAATGATTGAACACTTTTTTTATTTTAAGACATTATATAGATATAATCTTTTTTTCAGCTTCACTCTGTGTCCCGCTACCCGTTTTCTGTCGAATCCGGGATGTATTGCGTGTTGAGTGGCGGAGCTCAACGCCGCGCTTTGCCGCGATACCTCGAATTAATTATTTCATTTCCTCGAGTGAGAATCGAACCCAAAACAAGTCGCTCGCTTGTGCCCATGCGCCACGACTGACCTCATAGGTTCTGGCCAATATATAACTATGAAAAATACTAATAAAAAACTCACTTTCTCCAACATGGCCGTCTTCTGCCGCCATACCTCAAAATTAGATCTGACCCATTTAGTAGCTATTTCGTTTGCTAATTGCATGGCATGGGAGTTCCCGGTGTCTGCTAGACCCATCACTACTATATACTGTAATGGCGGCCACGCGTTGGGATAGTCCCACTGTTCCCCTGAATGTTCGTAGGTCGTGGGAATACCGCCTTCGAAATTATCCACCTAGAAAGAGAAAGTATTTTTTTAACTTCACACTTCACATTTTGCAAACAGGGAAGATCATAGAGAACTTATGGTTAAGACACACCGTTGTCCACTTCCCATTGCATTAATATATTTGTAAAATATTTAATAAACAAGTAATATGCATCATCACTTTAAAAAAATCCATGCGGCACCAACACAACCAAACACAACCAAAAAACAAATAACTAAAAATATAACTAACCTTGACCTTGTCCAAATAATTAATAACTCGATTAACATAATATTCCTTTCTCGCCGGATCGAAACATCCAGTCCACAGCGGTGCAATGTTAGACGGATAGAAATAGTCGCGTCGTCTGCCAGATTCCAGACTGAAGTCCAGCCATGCCCCTACATCTTCGTGCCATAGGACCTAGATCATATGTTTTGTATAGATTTTTTTATATTTATAACTATATATAAAAAACAATATATAAAAAATATGTTAGGATTAAAGGCGCAGCGGCACAAAGTGTGACTGAAAAACCGACTTTTTGTGGTTTCAATCCCCACTCGAGAGATGAAATATTTATTTAAATTTATATTTCTATTTCTTCGCTCTAGTGTCGAGGCAAAGCGCGGCGTTGAGTTTTGCGATTCAACACGCAATGCCTCCAGAATTGGGCAGAAAATGGGAAACGGAGTGTCTTAATTGTGGGTTCCCTCCGCATACCCTGTTGTGTGCGGGATACAGCGTGAAGCTGACTTCAGTATTAATATTATACAGCTGGAATATTATCAAAAATACCTTTTCAATAGCATCCATGAGTCTCGCATGAACCTCTCTATAGAATTGTGCCTTTTCCACGTTGTGTAGTTCTTCATGGAATTCAGCCAATAATTTGGCGTTCCAACACATTATAGCGTTTAAGTCGACTGGTATTATAGATCGAGTTTTTAAATTTGTTAGATTACCTGCAAAATACGTTTTTAAGACATTTAGAAGTAATTTTAGTTTATATGAGGCCATCGAGACATAGTGGAGCAGTTTCTGATTATTCATTAGTTAAGTGAATTATTGAGTTTTAAACACCTACAAATTTAAAAAGACAAAAACCAGCGTTAAGTTACGCCACTTAAAATTCAATATCAATTCAAAAATTGACAAAAAATAAGGAAGAGAACTAGGTTCATCAATCTTCTGTATTATAATGTAATTTACCAAAATATATTTCCCATACCTTTATTAGTGCCATTCAATATAAACCATCTGGAAGAAAAGTCCCATCCTGATTCCGCAGCGGATTTTAACTCCGCATATAGTTCTTCTTTCTTTGAATTCGAATCGAAATGTCTGAAAATGTCTATATTTATTAAATTCTTTACATTACTAAACAAAAATTATAAACACAGACATATTTTTTATGGGTTTCATCATACCCATCTTGGCGCAGTGGAACATCATCAGATTCTAAATATGACGTGATTTTCGGGAATGATTCTATTTAAATTATTATAATTCTATTTAAGCGAATTGCTTGCTTTTTAGGCAAATGATATTTTTTTGTAAAACTATTTTACGATCTCCAGAAGCAGGTTCAAATCTCGTAATTTCTCGTAAAAAATATATAAATCTAAATATTTTTCTTTTCTCAGCGTAAGAACACCACAAAAGAGGTGACAAAGAGATAATAAAACTAATTATATTTGTAAATCATATAGTAAAATATTCATTTATTACTTACCTGGCACAGTCAATATCTTCCTTGTAACTCTCAGGTCTGGGACCTTGCGATTGGTCGTTGTATCTTGATAATTGATATCTAAAAAATGTAAATATGTTATTATTAATCTTCATTTCATCAACCAAGCAAATTCAGTTGCCCTCTGTGGTGAGACAATGCGTGGCGTTTGGTTCCACAATGTTACGCCCAATGTCAGCGAGAACGCAGAGAACATAGTATCTTAACATTAGAGTCTACTGCCTACCTTGCTATATGTGGAGTGAAACGTAAGGATGACAAAAGAAATAAATAAAACACTCGAGGAAACTAAAAGGGCAAAGCGCGTTTCACCAGTCAACACGCAATGCGCCCCTAGCATTCGAAGGACACAAGGTCTCCAAGAACAATAGACGTTTATTTAAGTATAAAAATAAATTAAAATAGTTACACTTTTTACCGTTTATCTAGTATTCAAAATTAAACTCTTTTTGAAATATTTTACATACTTATGGCCTTCATGTTCAACTTCAACAGTATGATTCTTCACCCAGAAATCGAACTCGCGGTCCAAAGTGTCGATATGTTGTCTCAAGAACTCAATGTCACCAAAATCATCCCTTATTAACTTTACCATGGGAATAAGGAGAGGTGGTTGAGATCTGGAAAAGAATATATTCTTCTACAAAACGATCTCTTTTCACAAGTTTGCTTACAGTTTATTTCAGAATATATTTATTTCTGATACGTTTGGCGATATAATCTTTAAACAAATGACAATGAAAGATTTCCGTAAAAATATTTTACTTTCGGTATTATGGGTATTCCTTTACATATAATTGTATATATTTATTTATATATAATATATATTGACAGCAAAATCATTTGAAATTTACGCAAACCACACATTTAAAATTACCTCATAATATAATAAATTCTGCCACCATTAGGTATAAACCCGAATCTATCGACGATATCTAAGAAGTTTTCGACCATTCCCTTTGCTGTAGACCTCATTTCGGACAAAAGCAGACCCTTAATTATCCAATACGAATCCCAGTAGTAAAATTCACGGAAACGACCGCCTGGAAAAATATGATAGTTTGGTTAAAAGTGAAAAGCATGACCAAAATTTTACTAATAATATATATACCTAATCGAAACAAATTGTAAAGATGGATAAATATTACATACAACTACTGAACGAATTTAAATAAAATTATTTCAGCAATATAGCTTATTATACACGAGGATAACTTACAGGTTGCAATTTATCTACACATTTTTTATAACTCCTACAAAAAGTATAAAACAAAAAGGATTTGTCACTAGACTGTCTTTGTATAAAACTCAATGTACATATGTTTAAAATTTAAAGGTTAAGTCTAAAAATCTTTTATATTATAATAAATTTATAAATAATAAAAAAAACTGTTATATAATATTTACTATAAAAAATATTAAACCTAAAAAATTTGCTGATTTTGAATTATGAAATAAGTAAATTAAATGATTACCAGGAACTATCACAGGGTTATCTACATATATGATGGAGTATAATTCTTGATTGTGTTTCACTTCTTCTTTCATTTTTCTGCCAAGTTGTAACCATAATCTGTTGAGATCCGACGCCCATTGGTGGAAAAGTGGGTCTTTGATATTTTGAAGAAATGCTGGAACGAAAATTGTGTAACTTTTAGTATCCTTATAATATTTTTAAAAAATCTAGATATTATCTGGGAGCTCCAATGAAACCAATTATCTATTAATGAATACTTTTAAACTGTTAATATTAGTTAATAAATTGTAGTATATTACGCTTAGTAGACTTTTAAAAAATATTAAAACAAAAAAAAAAAGAATTAACAATATAATAGATAAAGCTATGGTTGTAGTTTTATTCCCATTACTTAAGTATTCTAATATTTCACATATTTTTTACCACCCATTCATATTACGCTATCCAAGGATTTGTTGGTTAAAATACCTTCGAAATGATTGATAGTAGAGTAGAGATATACAAACTACAAACTACTGTAACAAAATTACAATCCAAATTTCCGAAAACACTACTGAACTGATTAAGATAAAACTTTACAGTAGTATAACCTATACATCACAATAACACATAGACTGCAATTTATGCAAAAATATTTAATAATTGGCTATACTTAAGTTCAGATATCACGTTTGAGTCGCTAGTCATTTATATTTTTACCATTTTGTAGGTATATTCTTCTGCATCATTGTGTCAGTTGTGTAAAATATATCTTATCTCATATCTTATTGCCAGAATTAATATCTACACAAATAATGTACAAGATTACTTCATAATTTTTCTTTCAATATAAATGATGATTTTTAATTTGAAATTATGTATTTTATATATTTAAATAGTTCAAGGTCACTTTTGAATTAACTTCGAATCCTTCAAAATTTTATAAATACATAATTTTTTACTAACAAGGATTATCCTTCCAGTCAGTGGGTCGCCACTCCTCAAACTCAGAGCCTTCAGGATCAAAGTTCTGGTTGACGAACTCCTGGATATCAGCTTTAGTTGGCCTTGAATGTGTCCTGAAAATTTATGTATTATATATCATTTTATGTATTATATTAATATAATATACAATACTTATACAAGACGACAAATCGCCTCCAGAATTCGGTGGAAAATAGCGGGAACGGAATGTCTTAGCTAATATTTGTAATTGTATTTATTTTGTCTACCACAATAAAAATAGATATACAAAATCATTGATATTATATTAACAAAAAGCATTTCTACATAATCAATTTGGCGGGGTGTATTAACATAAAGCTCCTTCTGCCTACTATGCTACATACGGAATAAAGAGTGAAGCAAAAAAAATCAATCACCTGTCCATCATCTCATTGAAATGTTCCATAGTTATATTTGGTGACAGCTTCATTTTCATATCCACAAACGTCTTGGAGTCGTTGTACAGACCGGCCATCTGGACTGTGTCGAGGAGGGGTCCATGACAGTAGATTAAACTGAAAAATAAAAAAATAGGCCTTTTAAAATATTTTTTTTTAATTATTTTTTTTTATTAAAATGATTGTTTCTTAAGAGAATTGCTAAAACGCTAATCGAATGCAGAAAGAAAATATTTATCTGAATATTATTTCTAGTTATCCATATATTTATAGATATTTTTTTTGGTTTCACGCTGTATCACGCATATATCAGAGTAGGCATAGGGCACAAAGTATGAAAACATACATTATTCTTTACTAGAGGTAATCAAAATAATATCTACATTTTAAAGAAAAGGAATCGAGGTTGCAAACCGTCGCATAGTTGATGTGCCTCTGCGTTATTAAAATATGTTTAAATAAATATAAAGATCTAATCATCAAGCTTCACGGTGTATCCCATCATCAGCAGGGAAGGCAGAGGGAACCTAATTTTTCTTGGTATCGCGTGTTGAGTGGTGGAACTCAACATCGGCCTTTGGCTTGACGCCAAAGCGTAGAAATAAAAATAATACTAAATACTAATTTATAGCCGAAACGGATCGTACCCACAACCGTCGCGTTACAGTCACATCCGTATGCCCCTGCGCCACGACGGCTTCATTCTAATTATTTTCATTGTTTATTATTACTTAGTATAAATGACATTGGAATAAATTACGCGATTTATTTCTATATATAGAATGGAGACAAAATCACATGAGTATATAAAGCATTTATGTAAATCTAGCCGGATGTTTCCGGCCTCGTCCTTTTGTCATAGTTGTACATATGTTTACATATAGGCAGGATGTATATATATTAAGTTTTAGTGATGTTAATTAGATTCCAGTTATTAAATTAGATCTTTAGATCATAATAGATACCTTCGACTTTGTATAAGAAATATATTATATATTAAATTATTTTGTATGAAAAATACCCACTGTTGTACTTGTTTTTCTATAATTAGCTCTCTAATTATAGAAAAATAATCTCTGTATTGTACGTAAAGTAAAAAATATTTTAAGACTTTCATTAGAAAAATGTCGTACATAACGTACAACAAAATTGGAATCAATAGGCAAAGGCAAAATTTTACCTATAAAAGTTGCAATATAAATTTCTTTTAATACATGTAGTAAATATTTAGTTGTTTCATGATAAGTGCGCCGCACGAGTTGGTGTACATTTATAGTTTAAAACTTTAAACCAATATTTAATGTTATGTTAGATTATTTTTATAACTTTTTTTATCTTTTCGCTGTATCCCACCTACCCTTACCTCCACTCCTCACACCCTCCCTCTGTTTCCCCTGTCTAGCAGTTTAGATTTTAGTATTAAAATACCCCGTCCCCAGTTTTCGAGATATTGCGTATTACATCGTTACGATTGCCTCATTACACCATTTTTATTTTATTTTTAATAAACCTTAGTATGTTTTTCATTAAAATATATCAATTCAATATAAATTTATCAAAGTAAAAAAAGCGGTCAAGTGCGGGGAACGTGATTTATAAAAATTGTTTAATCTATGAAACCTTAACAACCTAAATTTATATAGTAATAAAAAAAAGCCTTCGGTTACACCGAAAAAATAGCGGTGTACAAAAATAATATAAAAAAACTTCAATCACGTTAATTTGATAATAATTACGTAATAAAATATGTTATTTAAAATTTCGAAATTATAAATGATATTGCCTCGAAAATAAGCCTTGATATATAATAAAAGTCACCTTAACGTCGTTATGATTATATGTAACTCCAATTAAATTGTGTGGAAAGTTCAATAGTTCTTAAAGTTTATTCGACACTATTATTTGACCTCTTTAAAATTTCTACTTCGACTCGCTCTTGACACTTTACCAAAAACTGGTATTAAAAAGATAATTAAAACTGTAACAATAAGACAACACATTTCCTCGTCAACTAATATTCCTCGACTTTAAAGCAAGCCCATTATAATTGAAGGTGACACGCTGTTTCTAGTTTAACATGTCTACATATGAGCTACCGGTCTCTAAGAGTTACAAAACGATTAGGAACGGAGTGTCATAACACTAGGTTCCCTTTATCTACACTGCTGAAGAATAAAAGATAACTTACCTATTACAAGTGGGGGGCAACTGACTCCTGTCGCCGGCGACCGCTCCCATCACCACAAAAAGAACACAAAAACCAATCATGTCTATGGCACTACTACTTACAACTAATATCACTAAACAGGAACTTATTTACTCAAAATAAATAATAGAAATAAATAGATATAAATAGTTTCCACAAGTATTTTACAGTCTTTTACGTATTTAAGTATGCGCTTAGAATTTTAATTTTTTTTCTGAAGGGCCGCCCAGTCATTATGACCACAATGTTATAGTTATATCACCGTGGCAGGGGCACAACTGACAGAGTGCCCAGTTCTGAAACAAACAAAAAAATAATGTTAATATAACACGTAGTAAGTATATTATGAATGGATAGTTTGTATACATGATGATTGTAGATTCAATTTTCGTTCAGAAGAATGTTAAATTCTAACTCACAAACATTTTTTTAGATTCATCCTATATACCACATATATTAGGGTTGGCAAAGGGAACCTGATAAGACCCTCCGTTCCCTGCACACCATCCAATTGTTAAGCTTTGCCTGCTGATCTAACGCCGCGCTATGGCATGGTTTGACACACATACGTATTACATCATACTAATTATTAAGTTTCTTGAGAAGGAAAACGCTATAGCAAATATTGGTAAACCTATATAAAAATATCTACCGTTGCCGAGTGACTGATTACCAAAGACGCACAGACGAAACTATGAAACATGAAAAGTTTCAATTTGGCATGAAGCTTTATTTGAGAGTTTAAATGAACACTATGTACTCCAGTTTCAAATACTTCTGGGATCGACAAAAGAGGGGATTATCTATTCCACCTATTAAAACCGACGCTAACAAAGTCGCAAACGACGACTAGTTGATTATACAAGGAAAACCACTATTCTTCATAAATGTCTCGTGCCTACTTAATACGAGAATAAAACTAGAAAGGAAAATACAATACTAAGTTAACTTTAAATTAATATTTATTTTTATCGACTAAGAGGTAAACTTTATGTCATGGCACTTTAACTTTTTACCTGTGGGTTTATGCTGTGTATATCAGTGTACATTGTTTTAAAGCTCCACCTCGCATCGTATATTTATATAGCAGGGTAGACGCAGAGAGAACTTAACGGTAGGGGAACTCAACGCCGAAAGCGAGCGACGCCACGTTTGTGTCGCTAGTTTACTATATCCACATATATTTTGTAAGTCAGTGAACATGTGAGAAAGTCGTGACGCACAGAAAAATTAAATCAAATTACATATTTTTTTTTGTTTTTTACGCACTATGATGACAGAATGAAATATTAGACGAGTAGACAAATGATGTAAGAGTTATAAATATAATTTTGGCTTACGTTGACTTACGCGATGACGAAACTAATTAATAGTATGAAACAAAAATATTTAAATAATTATTACAATAATAAAACATTTTTTTAATTACAATCACAATCAATAAATATTTCTTTTTTATTTTCCTTATATTAGTTTTTCTCATCAGCAGGAAGAATTTGAGTCAGGTTATCTTTTGAAGTAACGGAAACCCACTCACGTATTATATAGGTGAAGAGTTGAATTGAAGAATAATTTATTTGTATGATCATTTATCCAGGAAACTTTTCTTGGATTTTTAAAAAGCGCACTGCGTCACATTGGCAAGTAATTACTAATTAGGTACCTATATAAAAGGAAAATATATTCTATTACGTACAATGTAAAATATGGGCTATAGATCATCGTAATAATTTACAACATAAGGATACAATTAGTTATATTTTTTATTACTTTTAAAAAAGGCAAGCTCTACGTAATAATAGGGCCGCGACGTTGATGTTCTTCATCGTCTCTAAATAAGAATATTTAATCTTATTATATTAATATTGTAGTATTAAACCAGTATAAATTGGTGTGAACATTAAGTCAAACAAAAATACATTTTTTTTCCTCTAAATCTTCTTGAGAAGTGTAATATGCTTTAGGTACTTGTTAATACGTTGTTTGTACTTGTTGTAATATTTCGAGAAGAAATGATTTTATAATCAAAAGTTATAAAAGTTACCGAAACGTTGTTATTTCCTACATACAAACAGTCAAATATTATTGTAATTAAAATGTATTACAATATTTATATATTATTATATTATTTTCATAGTTCTATTTAGACACTAAAAAAATATTCAATCTATGACATTTTTCACCCGCGTGATCTTGATACGCAAATTAAATAATACACTTCCCATATGCCTCCCCAAATGATTAGCATCAATTGTCCAATGTATGTAGCGTCAACATAAAAGTATTTACATTCTAAAATTATAAATAAAACTAAAAAAAGATGAAAAAGAGAGAGACAGAGAAGAAGAACGAATGAAAATTCAATTAAGTCAAACAGAAAACTAAAAAAAAAAATATTTTTACTGCTGACTGTACTCAAATTATGATTTATACGACCATTCATATTGCGTGTGAAGTTTTCTTATGTCAAAGTGTAAATGAGTATAAATGACACTCACAGAAACTAACTAGATCTAGTTCGAGTAATCTCTTGATATGGCTTTAAGGATTTAAGCATTTCGAATCATTTTATGTAAGGTATTAGAGGCCGTTCAATGTTTTAGGTAATGTCAGTCGTGGAACAGAGGCACAAAGCGACGGTTGTGGGTTTACTACTGGCAGGTATGAAATATCTATTGTTTTTATTTTCTCGCTCTGATATCGAGGCAAAGCGTGGTGTTGAGTTCTCCCACTCAACACGCTATGGCTGGAAACGGAATGTCTTCTGAATTTGCACAAATATTATTATTATTATATTGAAATCGATTTTTGAAGTTTCCCGTTTTAATTTTTTGTGTTCCATTAATAAATGTAGAGTATACTGTACACAATGTAAGGTGGGTCTTGGAACGTAGCAGTCCAAGTATTTCAGCTCATCAATCATCAAGTTCAAAGACAGTTTATATTTAGAATCATCTCTTGAAGAAGTCAAGGTTATGCTCGTGATTACTCACAATTGCTAAAGTGGAGTTTTCTCTAACGTTACATAATACACATTATGTATATTATTTCTTTTTTTTGAAAATATGCCAGACCAGATAATAGACACTTTGTCTGCGACTTTTCGTGTACTGAGATATAGATATATATGACAGTGAAGTGCTGAGCTTTAGGAAAAACACCGCAGAAATGTCTATAACGTAAACGTATCTGATATTATCAAAGACACAAATTTTCATTATTCATTTACATTAGAAAACAATTTAAACGTTAAAATGTAAGAGATCACAGTACCGATAATACTGGAGGAAAGACAAGTAAAAAGCACGCGGACGGAGGATATGGGTTCATAATAAGAAATGTGGCGAAAGGTATGCAGAAACGGTTGAATTTTGCACTCTATTGTACCTAGCCGTCACGCTAGGGATAAAAGGTGAAAATAGAAAAAAATATTAAAATATATCATAAATAATTCAGACAAGTAAAATGAAAAAAAAACATGTATGTACTATACATGCAAAATTGCATTCAAAAAATAATCACAATAATCTTTGTAAAATGTGAAACTTTTAAAGATATTCGCAAAATGTAACATCAACGGTAAAGAGGACAAACACGGAACAGCAAAGTGTGAGCTTCCGGCGGTCGATTCACGACCAATTGACTGTGCTGTATCAATTGGAAGATTACCTTACCTTCGCCCAACCTTGGACTGGTAGCTACTTCTAACTTCCAAATCTTTGTTTGTGTTTTAACAGACAAACTTAATGATTTAATAATAAATTAAAAACTAAGATCGAGTGGTTTACTTATAACTTCTGAAAAGTTTCACTATTCAGGTCCCGGTTCCATTACCAGGCCAATTCAATGATACCATATTAATGTGTTGGCCAAATTTATTTTCTTAGATTTGTTAGTTAAGTTTGTTACAGCAACCTGATATAGGCGGTTAAAAAAACCAGAACAGAAGAAAGATTCTCTAACAATAAGTAAAATAACAGAATTTCTTCGTCTATTCTTTTATTTAATAAATTATTAAAACAGCAGGCACCTCAAGTTTGCTCTCAAGATCGACCTCAGAGTTGAGAGCGGTTTTTAAATATAGGTCTTAACGTTTATCTTGAAAGATAGATTATTTTCATATGATCGCAGGGGCGAAGCTGCACGAAAAATAGTATAAAATAGTTCTATAAATAAAATATAAATAATAATAAATTACTCAAACAAAATAACGTGAGACACCCACAAGTTTGCGCACGTATTAGGGCGTGATGTCGGCTTTAGTCCAATACCACACCCCCATCATGACGTGAGGGTAAAATTAGGATCATATGATCTCTGGTATTCTGGGTATGGACCGAGCGCATCTCGTCATGAGAAAGTGCCAATACAATTATTAATGTTCATGTGATCAGTGTTAAATTCTGTGGATGTATATAAAGGTCGGAATTTATATACATACGAGTATACAAATAATTTAAAAATGGATAAGTCATTTAAAAATTCACGTTTAATTATATAAAGTGACCATTTATAAATATCAAGATCACACCCCCATCATGACGTGTCGGTAAAACGAGGATCACATGATTCCTGGTATGTCTTCTATGGACCGAGCCCATTTCTTTATGAGAGATTGCCAATTATAATTTGCGTGATATTCATATATTAAATTATTATCATTTTTATTTTATATATATGTGTGTGTGTGTTTTTGGTTCATTTTTATGGATTAATAATATTTTAGAGAAAACGTGTTAAACATCAAGTTTGTATAAGCAAATAAACGATTATCGGTTAAATACAGTTCTTAAACTAACTAATACTTTTAAACTAATAATAATAATAATAAATAGGTAACTCTGAAATCTCTTACCAAATGTTGCAATCAAGTCTCATGATCTTTGATATGCTTAATGTGGAATGGCTAGATAATATCTTGGTAGTTTGCCAAATATATCCGAAGTAATTAGGTGTTCTTCGGTTTAAATGTAAACATATACCTCAAAAATTACCTGACTTAGTTCCACCTGCCCTTGTCAAATTTATTCAGCTGGTCATTTCTGATCTATGCCGTACAAGACAAGTGTGGAAAGAACGGCGTTAATCTAAATGTGAGAACTTTACTGAAATTATTCTATTAGAAGATATGAAGGATCATTAAATATAAATATCAATACTAAGTCTCAACATATATAAATTAGTTAGTAGAACATTAGTTAGTAGAACAAATCTACACATTTTTGTAATTTACACAAAATTGAAATGAATTCACGTAAGAGATTTATATAATTATTATAATAAATTTGATACAGTCGGAGAGTCTATCAATGACAAGAGTACAAATTTTTGGCAAGAACTCTTGGCTGAAAAGTGAGATGTGAGTGAGACGTAGTGAGAGAAGAAATAAAATAGTACGGTCTTTGATTTTCACGGTTATTGCACATTGTAAATGAAATGTTAAAAGAGAACTACAACTCTATAGCCATACAATAACCGTCTCTACATTTCATATTAAAGTTCAATGATCCGTGGACTATTGTGACCTTTGGTGACCTTCACCGCTGCTAAATGTAACATACTAAGAATACTAATACAATTTTATAAACCCTGTTTACACTGCTTTCTGCGGGATACAGCGTGAAGCTAATAAACATAAAATATGTTAAATAAGCTGCAGCATCAGGTTCCATTACTCAGTACACAGTGTCCCTAAGCACACGAAAAGGGTTAACTGAGTAACTTATTATTAAGAAAAGAAAAAGAAATAAAAGACCTTCACGCAATCACCTGCCAATTTCAATTATCTTTTTCAGATATTACGTTCAGAATGTTATATTTATATAAAAAGAACAATATAGCGCCGCACAATACAACACTACATTATAATGCTAAATCAGAGGTTATAGGTTCGATCTACATCTATTTTACATGTACTTTTATTTCAATGTGTGCAATAAAGAATAAATAATTAAATAAATAACATATAATAGTAATACTTTGTGTAAGCATTTCAAGAAAAGAAAATTAATTATTGGGGACATATATCGTCCAAATACAAAACTGTATGATTGTATATAGTAAGTTTGTGCACACTTATCTCAGGAACGGCCTAGCCGATTTATATGTAAATAAATCAGCTTCACGCTATATTCCGTACACAGCAGGGTAGGCAGAGAGATGAGCGTAATAGATAACAATAAACAGACAATCAAACACAAGAATATTTATTCAGTTCGAAAGTAGTAGTTCCTGAGATAAGCGCGTTCAAACAAAGAAAGTTTTTAGCATTATGTTATAAGTATAGATATTTCTTTGGTATATCTAAACAAATAATTTTAATGAAGGGACATGTGATAATTTTTCTCAGCTTTATGCTGTATCTCGTATTTATCTGTGTGGGCTGAGCGAACCTAGTGTACTGCCCGTCACTGTTGTATTCAGGCTGATGCTTTAAAAAAAATCTATAAATTTATAATATATTTATATATATTATAATTATGTAAATTATCAATGGCAAGTATACTTTATAGCAGTACAAAAAACAATGAAGGAAGTATTATAAAATTACAAATTACTTCTATACTACTACTACTACTACTACACTATACAGTATACTTATACACTCACACATTGACAACATGATTGTATGTTGCAAGTGAGACTTAGATAATTAACGTTTTATAACTAAATGTACTACTAAGTATACTACGCTATAAGGCTTTAGTACAAGAAAAGTATATAAGGAGTGTTAATGTCAGTAAAAGCCTCTGTTATTTTAGTCGGAGACTATGGAAACTGTATGGTCGAAATTTGAAATGTAGGTGTATTTTATGAACCGCTATAAATTTATGTATGCAGTATGATTTTGAAAAATGTAATTATTAAAGGCGCGCACGCATAAATATAATAATAGTAAAGACGAAGTTTTTAGTTATGCCAAAACTTTTTGAGATCAATTTAAAAAGATATTATAATAGATAACAACTAGAAATGAGTTTAAGGAAACATTTCATAGTATATCTTCTTTCTTCTTCTTCGTCCTTTTTTTAAAATCAAACTAAAGAAAGAATGGCAATGCATCTATACCAGTCTTCTCGAACATTCTATATATATAATGTCATAATAACCGACGGGAACAGCTTACGTGGGCGCCAATAAAAGGAAAATTAGCTTAAATTAGACCACTTTACTGAATGATATGCTACAGGCCTGCACTTGCCCTTTTGATTTACTATAATAAAAACAGTTTTTTTTTAAATAAAATTATTGATCATATATTATGAGTGGCCCTGATTTTGGACAGAAAGCTCTCATCACTATAGGTTATAATTTAATTAATGCTTAAATGGATTGCAATATTTCCTCATAGCTGTATGCATGCACAAGGTCGTCTTGGCCCGGTGACAAACGCCCTTGAGATCCACTACTCACGCTCAATCTTGATAATAAACGGAGAAAAGGGAAACGGAGTGTTTTAACACTTGGTTTTAAGCCTACCCTGCTATATACGGGATGGAGCGTGAAGGAAAAGAAGGAAATATAGGGCGCCCTGCATGGCAACCGAACGTAAGACTTCTAATTGAGCGGTTGGATACGCTAAAAACGAAGAAATAAAATAGATATGTACATGAACAAGTAACAATCATTAGAGCAGATTCATCTTGAGAAATAGAGCGGAAAATCACTTCTATTTGTGTTTCCATTTAGAATGGTTTTCTAACAGATGTTATGCAAATACTAGCTTGTGCTGTCTAACATTTCAAGTGACCTATATTCTTAGATATTATTAATATGACAGTGTATATTCATATATAATATTAGCTAGTCTTGACTTAATATATTTCACGAAAAACTCGCTTACTTTATCTGTAAAGTATTAAGAAAAATATTTTACTGATAGACAGACTACTTTTACTGATAAAAGCTAAAATAATTTTATGAATGGTTTTAGGTTATATTTTTGACTGTAAAATAAAAGCAATTTTTTTTTTCAAACGCCTCCCATACATTGAAACAAAGAGAAAATAAAATATAATAGGAATACAACGCTATAAGCATTGAACATACATATTATATATATATATATGACTTCAAAAGTACATTTTTAAGTTTCACGCTGTTAGGCAGATGGAATTACCATAATTAGTTCCCTACTTTCCACATAATTTACGAGACATTGCGTGTAAGTGGTGGAACTCAACACCGCGCTTTGTCTTCTTACCAGGGCGCGGAAATTTACAGATTACAGTCAAATGCTGTTATGTCCTCAGACGCGATAAGATGATGCTGATAACGATGATGATGATCGTGATACGAACTTGGAAGTTTTAATTATTTTGTAAAAACGTGAGGTAACTGTTAAACAGTAATTGTTAATTTTTGTCATTTAGTGTCGATTATAAATCTAAAGGGGATTTTCAGGGTTATTTTATATAATGTTGTATTAATAATATTAAATGTAGAAAGAGAGGTATGTATATATGTACGAGTATGTATATATTTATATACATATTTTTGTGTATATTTCACTATTTATATATTTAATATTATTCACACTCTAATCACATTCTCCGTGGCTACAATCTGCTATTTCAATATAACAAAATTATTTAGTGTTATAATATTAGTGTATTAGTCTGCGAAACGTGCGCATTATATGTATGATTAAGATTTACGTCAAGTGTCCGCACATGCGTGAATTTTTATTTAAAAATTATTCTTTACTAACGAACACATCAATAAATTAACTTAAACTCAACTTAATTTGTCTATATGTTTATTATTATATGTTCTATATATATTAAAAACACACACATGTAAAACTAATTATTTTACTATCAACTAAAGTAACGAAAATGAAGTGTGAAGGAGACTCCATAAAAATATTGGCAACTACTCAAGATTTAAATACCAGAAATAACTTATGATGTTTGAAGAAATGCTATAAATTACAAAAATATATACAAAATACTTTGAGAAATGCATAATAAATCCATTCTCATATTTTTGTTTCTCCTGCACTAAATAGGTAGGATTTGAACCAGTTACCCTTACACTCTTCCACCACTAGCTATAATAAACTCGTTTGAGTTTTAATAATATGTATTTATGTGTATTGTTTACGCGATAATACATAATTACTACGAGTACTTAAACTAGAACTAAGAGTGAATGGTATAAGGACATGTTGTTTGACCTTAGCGTAAGCGAATAATTTCATTTACAATTGTACCGTTCAAAGTATACTTTCTATTGAATTTTGTAATTTATTTTATATGGCGCAGTGGAACGAGTCTAACATTCAACGCTAATCGCAGACTGAAATATCATTAATTTATTGTATATTCTTTTACCTATTTATATAAAGTTTGATATACTTTACTTTGTATTCAGCACTAAGGGGGGAGACTGGGGGAACCTATAATCCTATTGTTAAGATACTCCGTTCCCATCAAGACACTTCAGTTCACGTCCATCAAGTTCTGAAGGCATTGCGTCAATGATGTTCTTTCTGATCCATAAAATAAAAGATAAAAATAAAAAACTAGCTCAGATAGAAATTATACCAAAATTTCTAAATAAAAATCATTTCCACTCCCGTTCACTTTTCACCCTATTTTCGAGACACGGTGTTTCCAGTGGCGCGACGCAAAGCTGCCTACCGAAGCAATAAAATAAAATTAGTCTAAAAATAACAATTTCACTAAGTAGGGAATTGAACCCACAACCATCTTAATTAGACGCAAAAGCTGCCCTACTAGACCGCTATTATCTATGTACAGAAGAAATTTTATTTTTAGCATAGGTAATAAATACTATTTAATTATATGTTTTTAATTTATATGAAATTTGAATATAATACACAAAATCTAGTAAAAAAGCATAAAATTTCAATTATAATTGCGGACACGTGATTACGTCCATTCCTCTGCGCCACGTGATGAACTTGACCACTTGTAAGTTATATTATTACTAACCGAGATCTACAAGGACGAACGTCTCATGCAAATATTTAGTGGAAAAAATTATATTTTTGATATATATTTTTATAGCAGGGTAAGCAGAAAGTAAGCATACTCTGTAAACTACGCACCGCAAAAATTTTCGAGACTACGTTTTTTTTTATTATAAACTTTTTTGCCACGCTATCTCCATCATATAACAGGGAAAGCATGGGGCATCTAGTGTTAAGACAGTCCGTTCTTCATTCACACCCTCAGGTGGGAATCGAATCCAAACATAATAAATCATAGCGTAATATTCAAATCAGTGATCTACTATGGTAGTCAGCATAACAACTTCATGGTAAAGCATCACATATACTGGTAATTATAACGTAAGAAACAATGGCATTCATAACAGAAAAAAAACTAGTCATCCTTTACAGTGTGACATGTCTATTGACAATTTTGCTTATAGCTCTTCATAATATATGTTTCGCAAAACCGCAATGTATGTGTTGAGACAGAATTAATTTAGAGTACATATCGTTACTCTGGTAAAGAGAGGTCTTGTATAACATTTGCAATGAATTATACTCCATACTCAATAAAGTGGGTGTACTTTTTTTTAATGATGACATAAGTGTAACGGAAAAGTGGTCGTTATGGCACAGTAAGAATAAATTAGAGTTAAGACACTCTGTTTTCCACTTTTAGTGGAGGTACTCAACGCACGTCTAAGTTAAACAGAGCGTAACAATGATTACAAATTAAATACAATGATTAGGGGTTAACACAGACCACCCGGCCTCCTCTATTCCTATGCCACTGTGCCATTGCCTGTTACGCAGGAAAGAGTGTGAAGCTGCTTTAAAATATGGAAAAAGATTCGAACTTACTTCAACTGGTTAACTACACATCAATGTCTGGAATTCATCGATATTAAAAAATCAATACTATAATATTATAATTTTTATTCAATTTCTTATAACAAATTAACAGGAAATTATCGATTTACACCATGAAATTGAGTCTTTTGACATTAAATGAACTGTATTTTATTTCAATAAAAAAATATATCAACTCTAGATAGAGTTTTAAAAAAGCTTAAAAAATACAATAAAGTATAAAAAAATAATTTACATTACATTATTATTGCATAATTATCCAACTCACCACAACGGTCATTAAAAGGGGTAACCACTTGAGACAATTCGCGAAAATGACAAATCCGTTCAAGGGTAAAGCCGCGAGATGACTGCCAAAAGTTTATTTTCAGTACCAAGACGATCAATGGACAAAATAACTATATAAAACGCACTACACAAAGAAAATTCACACGTCCACCCTGCTAGAGGCTCTAGTATCAACTGATTGAAAACCAACTGTTACGGTGTTATAGTGGTATTTGATTGGTTACACACACATGCATATATATATAGATGTCGGTTGTGTGTGTGAGCGTCTCTACGTGTCATTACAGTGACGCGGTATATTGCGTCCGCTGATTAAGTGGCTTTCAGAAAGTAACAAGGACGTATGTTGTTATTATTGGCAAAAAAATATTTTTTATTTATTGAAATGTAGAATATTCAGAAGCAGAACTCAACGCCGCCCCTGACATATTCTATCATATTCTAGCTTGTGTTTGAAATTCACACTTCTTGATACAATCAAGATATGCAGTGATGTAAATTATTATAATCATACATTTTTAAATATACAGTACATATTCTTTAGAATTAATTGTAAAAGTAAATGTAGAGAATTTTGTATTACTTATAACTCCTCCGCTGCCTTCCTGTTATCGAGGTTAATCCTGAGGATCATCCCTCGTGTTAAAATGTGAAACCGTCTACAACATATCTCTGTTAGATAAGCGTCTACTCTGGGAAAATAGGTAAAATATAAAATCTTTTACATACACGACGCAAGCACCTTTGTCGACGAAATAGACCGCACGTCATGGCATGGCCGGGTCCAGCGATTAGGAACCGTTAGCTCTCTTAGAATAGTCCTATTAATTTTCGACGGCTGGCAGCGGTCGCGGCTGGTTTGCCTTGAATAGGCAACATTCTATCCAGATCCAGATGTCATCTCGATGTCCTCTCAAACAGCCACCTCGTGCCTGAATTTTTTCAGGGACAGACTACACTCTAAAGAATGACCACTGCCTAATTTTCTTCACTTGTTTTGGTGTAATGGCGAAACTCAATGCCACGCTTTGTGTTCTGAGTGAGGAAATAGAAGTAATTAATGTCCTCCAGTTGGAATCGAACCCATAATCGAACAGTTTATATTAAGACTTAACTAATACGTCGACCTTCCTTTACTTTAGAATACATTCATATTAAATAATCGAGATAAAGCACACTCAAAATAATTTTACTTAACATAGGAATTTTTTATTATAAAATTTGAAATATACAGTAAATGAAATTAAGATTAGATAAAATTATTATCGATCTGAAAAAAACTCCATAGTATATCTAAGATGTTTTTACTTAAACACGTCTGTTAGGAAAGTTTTGGATAAAATTCTTGTACGTGCCTAGTTATTATCTATCTATCGTGTGTAGAATATACATATTAAGAACTATTCAGTTAAAAAAACAGCTTCACGCTGTATCCCACATAGCAGGGTAGGCAGAGAAACCAGTAAGTCCTCAGCTTATAATATCGTATAATTGTTAACAAAACGGTTTGAAATATAAAATAAAAAAATCTATGTAAAATTATACAATAAAATATGATAATGTTTCAAAAGTAGTAATAGAATGCAAATAAATTATTTATAATTATAACATCAATCGAATGTTATTTGACGTTTACATCACTACTCAGTATATTTGACGCGTTTTGCAAATGTTAAAATTTCCATTAGATTTTTAATTTAAAAAAAAACACCTTAGGCTTTCTTCAAAAATGTAACTACTAACCGAACTATTGTAAATATTACACAACCTTTATAGAGAATCCACTTGAGTGAAGGATTGGCTTTCATTTACCTGCTTTGGTGAGACAAAATTCTGATTTAAGATCGGCTACATAGCACACATTGGTCTGTACTAACCTCAAGGAATTTTTTTGAACAATAAGAGAACCTACAAAATCTCAACTTTCTTAGTTCAGTAGTTTCGCATGTGCGTTGTCTGTCTATCATTAAGTAATGGAAGAGTTTTTATATATAGATATGTATGTATGTATGTATGTATGTATGTACGCGATCAACCTACAACTATCGCATTCATTAAAGAAAATCGTAACTGCACCTCGATGCGTTTATAACAGCTCGTTCATTCTACTGAAGGTGCGTCCGCGTTCTCGCCCGTCATTGGTCGACCATATCGTATGATGTGGGTAGTTGTTACTTGGATTTTAGAGAGCTAATGACTTTATTTTTAATTAAAATTGCAAATTTTTTATATTATAATTATTTGATACAAGTTTTATGTTCTTACTAATTGTTTTTTTTATAATGAAGTATCCACGATTAATTTTGTTGGTTCAAAATTTACTAACCTAAAATGCAAATTCATTATTTAGTATTGAAATTAAAGTTTAATGTCTATATAATTATATGTATCTTTAGCGTATTTTGTATAAAGGAAAACAGAAAAATTTTTTGATCGTCAATTCTAGCATACTACCAACACCATCTACTAAACAAAGCATGATCCTCACTGATTTTGTAGAGTCCTCAATAATCTACACTCCCCCTAACCTAATTAATTATACGGCAAATTTCTATTTTCTAATTAAAGTAGTTCTATCTGCGCGTTGTACTGGAAGAGTTTAATTCACTCAGTAGTGAAAGAGACACAGCCAACGCTCTGCGCTGCTGAGCTGACACCCTGATGTACGAGGGCAGCGTAAAGCTAAAAAATTAAAAATAATGTACGTAAAATCTCGATAACGTTATGATAAGTTGCACAGCAACTGACTGTGAACGCCACTGTTATAGTTTAGAATCTCAAATGTTTAAATTAAATTCTAAAAAATATATAAGACACCCTACCTAAGTGATTGTTCACTTTGTTGCAACAGGTGTATTAAAAATGAGAAACTACTTATTTAACTTCGATCCAAAGTAATCATCTTGACAATATTATGAGGTTTTCTTCCACTGTAATACCGTAAAGTGGGTAATTTAATGTATAATGACATAACTGACCTTGCTAGTACAAATTTGTAATTTGCATTAGATAGTTATTTTACAACTCAATTTGCATATATTGTGTGTTTTATGTGTCATAATGATTTAAGTTGACGTTTGGGATGTTTTTAAGAAAACATAATTTTTAATGTTTATACAATACTTAGTTTTAATGTTTATACAATACTTAGTTAACAAATGTAATAGTTAATTCAACGAATATTTATATGTATTTTACCTACTATATATGTATATTAGATGTCATAAAAGTCATCGAACGCAACTTTATTTACGTTGACATTAGTGTTGAATGACACCAGAGGGAAGAAATGGTCAATGGTTAAATAAATATTATACAGTAAAGCTACGTGCTGGTCCGCACGCAAAAAACAAACATGAGTCACCTTACCGAATTGGGAACACACGACGTGATTTGATTCACGTAATCCTTAAATCGGTAAATCTATCCACAGGAGAGAGTGGAAAAGTAATAAACTATCGTTCTTACTTTCGTGTCCCTTCTTTTAATGAAAATGTAGACAAAAATTATCTAGTGCTAAGACATCCTTCGCTATCTATTAACTTTCTCCAAGTTCGAGTCGTAATTTTACAAAATCAGAGGGAAAAATAATATGAAATATGATAATTAGAAATCCAACCCAAAAATCTATAGAGCCACATAATTGAAAAAAAAGCCATGCCTTCTAATAAAGTGGGTTACTTCTTGTAACGATATTATTTTTAAATAAAATAAAGTACGAATTTGCCAAGTTATAACTTATTATTTTTTAATTAAATGGCTGAGCTACGTAATATAGGAGAGGTGTGTACCTTAGATGACATGGATAACATAGATGACCTTGAGACAGTCACCTCTATTATGTATAGAGGTGACTGTCTCAAAGTCATCTATGTTTTAACGTTAAACTAGAGATTGTTATGTAAAATATTTGTTAATAATACAAATATTTAAATATTGAATTTTCCTTATATCCTTTAAAGACAGCTTATACATAAATAACAAATATACATATACATAACGCAAAGGTCATAGCGTAGATTGAAATTCCAAGTGAATTTTAAGTCTCAAAAAAAATCTAATAATTGATTATAATTTAAAATAGTCTCCAGTTAGATATGTTACTTCATATACTACTACTTTTGCGATTGCTGCAAGATGAGTTTTAATGCATATATACAATTACATTCTTATTTGCCACCAGGCCCTTCGCTTCATCTTAATCAATATGTTTAGTACACGAAATCGGTGTAAAATAATCCTTGGTCACGCTTAGAATTACATCGACTACGATTAACGACGAGCCCCTGGAATGCTTACTCGTGATTGGTCGACTGCACCGTGCCTCCGTGACGTCATCCACTCAGACGCACGATAACGTGTGACTTGCATGGAAAATTGCGATTTAATACGATAATTACAACAAATATGGATTATTTTAAATAATAAGTATAAAGACAAAGATGAATGTGAAATATAAATTTGATTTTTGACTTTCTAGGGGATTAGAAAATCCCGTAACCCCGATCGGAAGGTTTTGTATAATTTCTGATAGTTGTTATGACAAGTGTTTTATTTTACCTAGCTTTGCGCTTAGTACAATATAGCAATAAGTACAGCGAACCCTTTGTTGAAAAGAACAAATAACACATTGTCAATTTTTTCAAAATAAATTCAAGCTGTATCCCGCACATAGCAAGGTGGGAAGATTAAACCTGTTAACCTAGTCCTAAGACATCCGTTCCTCACTCTGAAGAATTCTTGGAGCATTGAGTGTTGGGTGGCGAAACTCAAAGTTGCGCTTCGCCTCATGGACCAGAGCGAGATAATGAAACGTATTTAATTTCCACACGTGTGAATTGAACCCACATCCGTTGCTCTTACGCTTGTGCCCCTGCGCTACGCCTTTAACTGTATTATAATTACATGTGTAGACATTCCCTGATTCAAAGTTATAGTTAATTCATATATCTAATATATACGTAAAATATGGCAGATTAAAGCGGTTGTATATAAATGTCAATAGGTAATTATAAAGTAAACATTGATAACACACATTTTATCGTCATGTACAAATATAGAGATTATATGAATTTCATTGATAAGCATCATATGCAAGTTGCAATTTAGTTCGCAAAAAGCAAAAATAAATATATTATTCAATTTATTCTCAGAATGATTATATACTGGACTTCAAAATATCTTAATCTCGTCTATTATCTTTATTGACAAGGCACTAAGGCATATTTGTTTAAGCACAAAAGAAAAATAACAAGAATTATTTATATTTCTAGGATCTCATATTAATCACTTACCACGCTTTATCCGGTTATCCAGCACATGGCAGAGTAGGCGGAGAGTCAGGACACTCCATTCTCCATTTTAATAACTCAACACGTAGTTGTAACTGACTTAGGTTTTTTTTTCAGCTTCACGCTGTATCCCGCAAACAGCAAGGTAGGCAGAGGGAACCTCGGTGTTAAGACACTCCGTTCCCCACTTTCTGCCGGATTGTGGAGGCATTGCGTGTTGAGTGGCAGAATTCATCGCCACGCTTTGTCTCGACATCAGAGCGTTTCATCTCCTCGAGTGGGAATTGAACCCACAAACGTCGCGTTTACGCGCGACACCCTTGTATAACTGCGACACGACGTCCTCAACTTAGGTAATAATAGAAATATTTATTTACAACGAACTAAATCAACATTTCTCATTAGATACATTTTAATGTAAAAGTGTTTTTAATTTGCATTAGGTCAATGAGGAAAATATAATATTAAAATTACACTTTTACACAGTTTTAACCATGGACAGTTACAGATAATTACTTGGTATTTCATTTTATATTTCTTAGTTATCAATGTTTCCCAACTATTGTTTTACACTCGACATAAGATATTTCATCATATTATTTTTATCTTTAACTTTCATTAAATTCAAAATAAAACAAATATAGTGTGCTGTGTAAAATCGTTCGAATTTACCTTATACATAAAATTATAACTCTATGATAACCAGTCTGAAGGACATAGTGTTTCCGCATTGCGATAAAATTAATATGTAGGGTATATAAAGAAAACTGGTTTCACGCGTAGCATTTATATTTGCATTAATTTATTTAAGATTTATTAGTATAAATATTTAAATGAATGAAAATACGTCTGTTAGCATTTAACACACATGTTATTGATGAAGTCACCGCGGCACAACGAAATAATTATATTGTTAATTGCCTCGCTCTGGTAACAAGACTAATTTGGCGGAGTTCCGTAATGATTGGAAAATTTGGGAAGTGGAAAAACTTAAATCAATATAAATTAAAATTATATATTATTAGCTTCAGCTGTATCCCGCACACAGCAGGGTAGGAAGAGAGAACCTATTCCTAAGACACTCCGTTTACCACTTTCCACCTAATTCAAAATGCATTACATAAAATGAATATGCACATAGAGCCATGTCCAGAAATACTTGGATACTCATATCTGCAAAATTTCTAAACATTTTTTTCTGAAACTGTTCTATTTGTTAAAATTTTAATATACCTCCGAATTAAAAGGATCATATCGACATATCATTAAGCTGGGAAATTTGTAGACATAAACATGTCAAACTCCGACTCAAGGAAATGAAATATTAAACATTTTAATTTCCTCACTCTGGTAACGAGGCAAAGCTCGGCGTTGAGCTCCGCCATTCAATATGCAATGTCTCCAGAATTTGGAACGGAGTGTTAATACACGAATCACTTTGCCTGCCAATATAAAACCTGAACCTAATAAAAAAAAAGTATAAAACACATCAGCTTAACCACAAATTTGAGTAATTAATGAGCAGACTACAACGCCTGCGCTTTACTACTATAGACTTATTACTTTAGAAAGTAGAATACCTTGAAGCAACTATACTTGTTTAATAACGAGATTGAATAGTTTATCGGGAGTATATTCTTGTCTTGCGGGTCAGGGTATATTTTTAACAAGCGTTTTTTTTTATATTAACTTTAAGGAAATGCAAATTCAGCCGAAGCGATGAGGTATAACCGTGGTCGACTCGAGGAAATTATATATTTAATATTTTCACTTCCTCGCTCTGGCAACGAGGCCTAGAGCTGTGTTAAGGCCACTCAAAACGCATTACCTCCAGAATTCGGCGTTCGTTTTTCGACAACAAAAGAAAAACGTAATATATCCTAATGGGATCGGAGTCCCAGTGTGCCTACCCTGATATGGGATATGGGATATGGGATATGGGATACCCAGGATAAGGTGTGAAGTTATAAAAATATTATACGATGGTAACGAACGTTTTTTTTCAACATAAGCACTAGCAACCCTCAACGTATATGTAGAAATCTATGTTTGTTGTTATCTTTGAACATACACGTGGGACCGGTTACACGAGACATGTGACCTATAGTATAGAATAGAAGTGAAGTTCATTGTAGCTTTATAAGTGCTTTTACTTATAAAACAACCACAAAAACGTGTATATTGTAAAGGACTGATAGTCAGTATTTGTGATTAGTGAGTTCAAGTATCTCATCGATTTCCCAGTAGGGGTGGGGGGAGATTTTTCCAGTTCCTTCCATTTTTTGAGTAACACTTGCTTTTCTGCCTTCTGTCTGTTTTATTTAAATTTCATATGACAATGAACAAAGTAATCAAAAAAGATGTTTTGGTTCAGTTTAAATTTAAATTACATTTTCAATGTTCAAAATAAGAGTCCAGACTCTATTACTCATTCGAAATTATTAGACGGTCTCGTAATGCAGACTCTTCAGACATATACCTATTTTCTTTCTTTAAGGGTAAGGTAAATAAAAGCCGTCCTCTAAAATTACCCACTACATTTTAATGCGGTTTTCACTAATAGGTTGTTATAACTAAAGATGGAAAACTTTTTACTGATAAAGTACTGACAATCAGCTCACTACTAAATTTGCTTTTAGATCGTCTATTAGCCGTTGTTTATACACCTATGTATGCTCTACACGTTGAAGACGTTTACTTTTGCAAGCGGAATATGCCGCTGCGCATCGATCGCATCTGCTTGTTCAACAAACATTTACTAATTATGCATTGTATAATTAAGAACCTTGGTGCCGCCGTAGGGCAATTGGGACGTCCCGCTAGTTATAGCCTATATGTTATAAGCTGAAATCGCATCTGGAATTCCTTTAGTTATTCAGAAATTTACATTCTTTAGTTATTTTTAACTTTATCACTAGGTCACGTTAACGATTTTTGGGCATCTCTTTCACCTCGTCCACTATCGTCAACCCGCACATACTTTCTTCCAGTATCGTCAATTCTGCGATTTCGAGGTCAACTGACGTCTCCACGTGCCTATCTTATTACACATTCTAGATTCAAAAAGTCAACTGCCCAAATATTTATTTGTTTAGTTATGTAAATATTAAATAGCGTTACTCTTTAACATTCTCACTCATATTTATAATATTGTACAACCGAAGCTAAAGAAATGAGAATGAAACCAAATTCTTTATGTATTATATTAATATTTTTTCTTTTAGCTAAATGCATTACTTTTTTAGTTTCTTCAATTATCGATAACATTATTACTTCATTTCCAAAAAAATCCGGTTAAATAAATGCTATAGACAGAAGGGAGGGTGGTCTATAAATTTATATTTAAAAGTTCTATTTTTTTTCTTCTGAAGTACAGAGCCCTTAAAATGAGAAGGTTCAGAAATAAGGCGATTTACTTAATTTAACTTTAAAACCTTCTTTTTTTAAGCAGCATTTTATCATCTATAAATAATTTTATATCAACGTAACAGCTAACCTTGAATCATGATAGATGCGTTTTTGTTTTGTACGCAGGGGACTATATTGTGATGTATTATTACGCCAAAATAACCTTTAACTAAATGAAAGAGAGACTATTTTAGAATTAAAAATGACAATAAACACACTGCCGCTGAATAGATCGTGCTAATTTTATTGTATTCAGTGTTATTAAAGGTCTAAATGATGATATATTCAAATAAAATTGACAGTGTCACAAATTCTCGTTTCAGAGGTGAAGGCTGCTACGCAATAGAAGTAAATTGAACCAAGTATTGGCTACGCATTGGAACTAGCAAAACAATTTTTATGATTACAGGATTACTTTTAGAGGTGATTTTAATTTTGAAAAAACTTTAAAAACAGGATGTTCTCAGTTTCACGTGCAAGTATATATATGATATTCTTGGAATTGGATAATATTAAAGTAACAGAATGTATTTAGAATTCCAAGCACTTGTTCATATATGAATACACAACAAGTTACCACAAGTTTCTCAAATATTTAAACTTAAGTAGCAAAGGAAACACAACAAAAGGCAGCCTAATTTTTTATAATTTTTTTCGGTATGTCGATGTCGATGTCGGTATATTTGGTCGGTCATTACCTCAGACAGTAAAATATTTTATTTACATATTAAAATGTCGGTAATAATCTTTAAAAAAATTTACATTTGTAACCCGGATAAGAATGACATTTGAACAACTAGTTTTTAAATGTTTAACAACAGCCTGACTTGCTGGCTATCTTTTCCCTATTATTTAGTATTTACCAACATCCAAAATACTTCAGAGACGTGCCACAGCTGATTCATTTTCTATAGATTCCATAACGATAATATGAAACGTTTTCTTAGTTAGTTTGAAATAATATAATGACTAATTATCTGAAGGCGACTACAATTTAGCGAATACGTAAGAAACATACAATATGATATCTGCAATAACAAAGTAATTTAGTTTTATTATTGTACATACAAAAAATGAAGATATATCTATGTAAATACCTAATTGTTTCTAATAAAAATTGTTTACTGTTTATGGACTTTTCAAATTTTTTTGGGTACAGACATATCAGAGTTCAGACACTAGAGCCCCCTACCCCACTCACGGACATCTCTAAGGACCAGTAAGTAGCGCACAACAACGTGTAAAAAGTTACTTATTATTTACTTGTAAAATGTGAGCCGATGTTGCCGATGCCCGTGTTGCGTTGGGCAACCCTCCTCTAGACACATTTTTATTAAACAAGGGGCTTATAAGGAAAAGCATGGCATCAAGTTTAGTTTAAATAATAAAAGTAAATACATTAGACTTCACGGTGTTTGGAATCGACTAAACTGTCTACGTGATGAAGGCCGCGTGCGACCAATCAAAAACGAGCGTATGGAGGCGCGGCGCTGACGCATGTCTGACGCAATGAAACGGAACATTACAACACCATATATGGCACAATATGATCTATAGATCCTTTACAGTTTTAGATTTATTTTACTCTAGTTTGATCATTAATGATTTGTTACATTATATATACATATGAAACACGAAATTTCAAATGACACAAATGACTCCTTTCTTCGTAATTATTTACAAAAGAAATTTCCTTTCACCACTCAGTCTACATTACTCTCAGACATTTTCACAACCAAATTAAAATATGTTATTATTACTTATATAGTGTATAGAGTTTTGTAGACAACATTTAGATCTACAAATCGTACTCTCCGTTGAAAACATAAGAAATATTTTTTTTTAGCGTCACACTTCCGCCCCTACTTTTCGAGGCGTGTTTAGTGACTTTTCAACCGGGCTCTGTCTCAATAAAAAAGCCGGGAAATATAAATTTTTGAATTCCCCATTCTCAATTCCCCAGAATGGTAATCGAACTCACAAATATCACACGTAGCGTACCCTGCACCACGACAGCCACGAAATTCAAATACATTCTTATTAAACCAGTTTCTTATATTTTCTGTTAACAGTACTCATGTATGTCGTAATTTTTGTGCAAACTTACTACTAACATTCTATGTAAATTTGCATATCAGTTCAATTTACTGTTTATCGTTAAAACGCTACGCAACGATGTTAATATTACTATTAGAAATGACTCATTGGCGGGTGATGCAAGGTATTAATAATGAAGGCACAGATGACAAATGAATGCAAATTTTACTTTACCTAAGTGAAGGTAAAATTATAGATATTATCCATAATATTTTTTAATTTTTTTTTTGCGTATTTTGCGTAGTCATCGTGTAGATCCGGTCGTCTCAGTAGGTATACCTAGGTTTTGGTTAAAGCTTAGATAATTGAGCTACTTATTTTTTACAAAAATATCTAATTAAATGTAATATTGTTGAAGTTGCTTTTATGCTGAGCGTTACAAAAATAAATCAACATGTATCATTTAGCGGTGGGCGTGTACTACCGGGATATACGCAGTCATTCTTAATAACGCCAATTGAAATCCCCTAATAATAAAACATACCCACAAATGAATGACGTCAATAGACAATTAAAGACATAAAACGTAATTTTGATCTAGACTTCTTAGTTTAGACTAATAAAACCTAAATGAAGATAGGACATTGTAGTTAAATAGCATTCTTTTAAGTGGGAGAAATATGACGCTTAAAAACTTTCAATATCATACATAGGGTATGCAGATGAAATTTAGTATATTTTTTTCCATTCATTTAGTAATATAGCTGATTACATCAGAATATCTCTTTTTTTGCCTAACAAGGCAAAGTTAAGGTAGGTAATATTTTATCAACAATTAGAGGGAAGGGTAAAGAAATGAAATGGAATTAAAGAATGGTGAAAGCTGTGGAAATGCGATCTCGTCGTAGTAGTTTAGCTGATTGAATCTGCGGATTCAATGAAGAGATACACAGAATGACATGTACTAGCGAGGATGTCACGGTGAGAATGAAGAAGAACGTGCTGTTTGGTTGGGCACGTCAAACGAATGAGTGATGAAAGATTGGCAAAAAAAATATGCAGAAAAGGTGAGCGGTAAAAGAGATAGGAGGGGCGGTTGACCTTCAAAAATACAGTATCAAAGATACTGGAGGAAGGTCAGGTAAAACGCATAAGGAGAGAGGGCATGTTTGATGAGGTTGTTGACAATGGACGAGGCGAAAAAGGTATGCAGGGATCGTAGCGTTTGGCGCTCCGTTCTCTTTGACTATCTCGCTAGGTATACGAATACTTACAATATTTCTTCATGAAATGGATATCGATATAAATAATTTAAAAAAAAAAGTAAATAGGGCCGTCGTAATGCAGCAGCTCAGCGTCTGCCTGTAATTGCGACGTTTGTGGGTTCTTTTCTAATTCATAATTATTTTCATTTTCTCGCATAATAGAATTCCGCTATACTCGCTAAGCATGCCACGTCTAGAATTTTTTACTGAAAATGAGGAAAGGAGCGCCTTTACCTCCTAGGTACCTTCTGCTTGCCCTGCTGAAATTAATAAAAATACTTGGTAATCTGAAGATAAAATTCATAGCATTTTAGATATTCTGTGCCAAATATGAGTATTTTGTAATATAAGCCCAGCATCTGATTATTTTTTATTTTACTACTACTTTTTAATGCTATTATTTCAATTTCTTATACAAAAAAAAACATTTATCAAATAGTTTTGAATTTTAGAACCCAACCTATTGTGCTTGCCGGTTATTATAACATTGTCACATAGAAACTATTGCTATCATAATATATCAGGCACTAATACTTTTTACTTTTTTACACATAAAGTACTTTTTAAAGTGATCTATATTATAATTAAACAGAAACAAAAGAATGTCAGTATATGCTATAAATTAATATTATAAATTTAAATGCTTGTGAAGAAGTTTGTTCCACTTTCAAGCAAAAACTGGTGACGAGAATTTTTATATAGCTTATACATGAGAATAACACAGACTATGGTTTATGTGAAGATTAAGTTTAAAAGTTAATCAGTGTTATCAAGTCAAAATTCAGACTATTTAATGCATCCAAATTAATTATAAGAATAAAGAAAAGAAATGTAGTTTTATCGAAAATTAGCGAAATTATTAGAGTGCTCCACAATTTTCATTGTCAACAAGTCATCAAAAATTGAAGCTATAGCATTGATGGCCAACGGTATTATTATATATTTTTTTATTATCCAGGTTAACAATCTAGCACATAATGTCACAAAAATTTCAATGACAATATCTGAGTGGAACAAGTATAGCAAAAGCCCTAATGTCCACGGAAACAGAACCGCAAGTGGCAAGTTGACATGAATTGACAGCATTTAACATTTTTTGTTATAGTATAGGAATTTTAACCTATAATATATTCGATTCCTTCGATATAATTTATCTTGTTTTACAAGTCTAAGCAATATTGTATATTATATTCTTATAGTGCATCATGGTCAATTCTCAAGTGAAACATTATTAAAAATTGTGCAAAAAAGCAATATTTATTTACTTACAAATTAGTAATTTGAAATTAAATATAGTTATTTGAAAATTTGAATAATATATCTCAAAGATGTGATGTGAAATGTGCCAGCCTGTGCTCTAATCACTTTACTAATATCACATTGTGTGAAGAACACACAAAAATAATTTTCAATTTTTTGAAAATCAAAAGAATCACAAAACAGATCACATACAATAAAGTTATTATATACAATACTGAATATGTATAGAGGATAAATGAAGTAAATTGTCTAACAACAAATCATAAGATAACTATGAGTACATTTGTGATGTATATGTTTTAAGAACTTCTGTACCATTTCAACACTAATGATATACTTTAAATAAAGTGGATTCCACATAGATAAAGCATATTCCAGTTAATATCTGATAAGAGATTTACATAGATATAAAAATGACAAAATCTCATCAACATGGTGGAAATTTATAAGTGCAAAAACATAAAACATCAAAATTAGTTTTTTATATTTGTCATTACCTAAATCTCAACACACAGACATCAAATATGAGCCATATTTATATATCAAAAATTTATTTGTAATAAATCGTCGATTAAGATTTAAAAGTAATATTTTATTCTTATTAAAGTTAAATTTTCTTTATTTATTCTAAAAGAAATAAATATTTTTTAGTACTTACTTTGTACAACGCTTCGAAAATCAAAATGATTCTTAATAAGTCACTTACAAATCACAGCATTCGATTTTTAAAACTATCACAGACGAGAGGAATACTTGATAATGTTATTTTTTAAATAGCTTATCATAAAATAGTTTAGGTAAGGTACAAAAATATACAGCCAAAGGTATATTCAAACACTGACTTAACAAAATGTGATTTAAAATACAAACACCGGTGAATAGAAAAAAAAACTTCTCTGACAGGCAACAGCTGATTTGGAGTAGGGATGCCTGGTGACCATCGATTTTCTATGAACCTCGATGACAGCAGTTAAAATATCGATGTTGTAACATCGATGTTGCATTAGATAAAACTTCGTAATATAGATGTCAGCAGGGACATATAATCGATATTTAATCACGTACACGTGCTTCCAAATTTATTATTTTTAGTCTATTGATAAAAAATATTGGGGCATGTTACTTCCTAATGTTTTAAATTTTAATAACTTTTAGATTTTTAAGCAAGGTATGTCAAGATTTGGTATTAAAGCCGCAAGTTCAAGTGAAGTATAATCTAGGTAAGGTAAGCATAAATCTCAGAAAAACGCCGAGACATTTAATCTTTGTACAGAACTCTCGGTGGGCTAGCCCGACACTAGTCCAGTTTTTTTATTAATTGATATGTGCAAAAAAATATCGATGTTGGCTAACATGGATGTTTTTCTTTCGATTTGTATCGAACATTGACATTTTTCTAATATCGTACATCCCTAAGTTGGAGACGCGACGCGGCATTTTGACGTTTAAAGTTTTAACTGATTTCGTTTGACGCAGCACTTAACATTAAAAGTAAGAAATAGATAAATAATAAAATAATAAATAAATGTTTTGGGTCTCCTTCTTCCTTCTTCTTCATAGGCCTGCTGATGCTTCCACACTTGACGATCGCGTGCTTTCCTCGTCCATGTTGCTGCCACTGACGCTTTTATGCCGTCGTAGTGTAGGACCACAAACGTGCGCCTACACTATCATAAGAAAAATCCTTTAACAAAATTTCTCAGAGACCGGTCGTGGGACAGGGGCAAAAAATGGGATGTTTTCTTTTTACGTAAAGGAATTTATGAGAGATTAAATTTTTTTACATGTTTACATGTTTTATATAAAATAATAACAAACCAGCTTCACGCTGTATCCCTCACACAGCAGAGTAGATAGAGGGAACCGCGTGTTAACACACGACGGCCTCACATAATGTTAAATGAATTATTCCCTACAACACTGGCCTATTTTTCACTGTAATAAAACGAAGTGTTCGTGTAGGCCAGAATGCTATTAAGTAGTAATTGCCTATGGCCATTACAATCTCGAATTTACCTTTGTTCTTCTTAGTATTTATTTTAAATTAAATAAATAATAATAAAATAATAAAAATGAAATAATTAAATTATAATAAATAAAAAAACATTCATTTTTTAAGTAATGGTACCTAACGGGTTTTTTTTATCTATGACCCCAATTACAAAAAATATTATATTGTACAGAAACTATCTATTACACTGTGCACCGATATTACGTCACGTGTAGGTTCACAGTAAGTTCGCAAGCTGTCACTGCGGCGTAAAGCGACGTACTCTTATTTTGAAGGCGTATGGCTGACTGAGTTTGGGCGAGCGCTCAACGCTTCATAGTAATTTGTATGAAGATTTTATTTGTAATTGTTTTACACAAAATAAGATTTTTTTTTTAAGAATTGAAGAATCTACCCGCTTCTTTATACTTTTAACTTTCTTATTTTATACAACTCATTTAATAATTCTTGAAACTTTCGACTCAGTGATTAGAATACGGTAGTGCGATTTACACGTTTTTAGTGATTTTCTGATTTTTTTCTACACTTATCTATAAGCATTGTCTTAAATTCGAATCACTCGCAAGTTACATTCGTTGGCTGGCTGTGTGATTTTTTTCGACGTTGTGGAGCGTCGTTTTCTATATAATTTTCTAACTATCCCGACCCTTGATTGGCAGAACGGTCCGTTAAATTTATGCTTATATATTATAGATATCGTTTTATTTATTACTAAGTCGATTTTGTTTTCAATTATTTAATGTTAAATTCTGATATTTTTATTATTTTCTATTTATAAATATTTGACATGAATTTAAAATTTATTAAATTAAGTAGTTATAAAAGTTAGTATTAAGCAAAAAAAAACATTTAAATTGACAAGCATTTTATTTCTTTTTTTTGGCTTTTTACATTGCTTTCTATTAATATTCTAATTATATAATAATACTATAAGTAATGAAAAAATAGAAGAAATACATATAATTATAAATATTGCTACACACAATTATATATTTTTTATACATATATAATATATTGCCAAATTGTATAAATGCAATATAATAATTGAAGATACTTTTTCAAAGTCCATTAATGATGCCGTGCTGTTAACTTAAATCTAATGTTTGAGGGGTTTAAGCATTACAAGACGCTGGTATTCTGTATTGTGCGTTCTGAGTTTGTCCGGCCACCTGCGGGTTTTGTCCAAGTCGAATTTGGTCTCGGACTGCACGAAATTCTACATCAAATATCGATTTGCAAACGACTTCAGCGGGCTGAATCGTGTAATCTGCGCCGCTGCAGTGAGATTGACAAGATGGTAAAGGCGCTGTAGATATACAAATGTCTGCCTGGTTCTCATAATACTGGACTTGTGGTCTTAATTCACATGGCTTCTTGCCTTTAAGGTAGTTCCTTGCTCTGTATATTATTTGAGAACCCCATTCCTCTTCAGACGATGATTGCATTTGAGTTTTCCAGTCTTCATCTGACCGCAAAACTGTTGTATATTTTCTCTGCGGCTGATATGCCGTTCTTGTAGCGTTTTCCTGCCTTTCTTTTTCTTGGGGCTCACTATTTTCAGCAATAAGAACGAAGGAAGCTCCATAACATTCAGGATTATCAACTATGCCATTTGGAGTTAAGTAATCATCACGAGGTTCACCGCTCATGTAGCCACAGATTCCTCCTGAATTTTTGCGTTTTTCATTTGCAATAAGAACTGATCTCATTCCGTCGTACATTATTCTAAGTCGACTGTCACGAATGTTCAGCACTAAAGCATTTCCTTCAGTGTGATGTTCAAGTATAGGAGCTTCTTCCTCGTCATCCCAGTAGGTGACGAGATCACCTTCGGAAACTTTTTGAGCTTTTGTATTTACTTTTACTACTTGATTCTTTTGACCTGGAGGTGCTGGGGTCAATTCAATTTCTAGCTCTGTACCAGTTTTAGATCTGTTAAGTAATATTAATTGTATAAATATTTGTACGTGATGAAAAAATAGTTTTAGTAAGTAATTTAAAAATAATAATACCTGTATGAGATATACAACTCTAGTTGTTTTTCGTTTCGCCGTCTGGCAAGAACTGCCAATGTATCTGAATTAGAAGCCCTATCGTCTAGTAACACGACATGCCAAGAGCTAGTCATCTCATAGTTATAGTTGCGGCCACTGAAGGATTTTGTCATGTTATAATCAACACTGCAGTAAGCTGTTAGAGAAAATTATTTAAAAGTTAAGATTACTTAATTGAATAATTAATTTATAATTTTATTTTATTTATTTTTGTAAGCTTCACGCTGTATCATGTAGATGACAGGGTAGGCAAAGAGAACATGTGAATTTTGCGGGTTACGATATTCTGTTCCATCCATAAAGTCACTTCCGATCCCCACTTTGGAGCGAAGATAAGAAATATTTCATTTCTTCGAATGGGTATCGAACCCACAAATAGTCGCATTTACAGTCGCACGCTTTTGGTCCCGCGCCACGACTAAACTCAGTATATAAAACGTATGTTTTGAATATTGTTATATTGTTGTATTAGGTATCAATTCATTCTATATAGAATAAATATTCTTTGTTAATAACACTCACGTTGATATTGATGGCTGCTGTAATAGTTGAGCACTCGTTCAAGTGCATTTATTGGCTCGTACGTGGCTAAAACTATATCCGCAACTTCAGGAAGACGGACATTTCTCCAGCGCATTTCACCAGAAGGGGATTTTATTCCGATGTTGAATGTATTACTTGAGTAAGAGGCATCTAGGTTTATATCGATTCTTCCTGCGGGATTTGCCTTGTGGTCAATACTCTCTAACTGCCATATTCCCAGACCTTGAGCTATTTGATATAATTGTTGAACATGGTTCTTTACTGTTGGGTTTACATCTTTGTAATTAACAATAAATTTGAAACTATCAGGAGCGTGAGCTTTAATGATTGCTTCGTGACAAGCTTTTTGGTAATTATTACCATTTTCTGCTTCTTGGGCGCATTGCTTTCCTAGTGGGCTTTTCTGAAGTTCATCAACATATTTGGGTGTTCTTTGTGCGTTACCTTGAATGTGAACATTTTCTTTCTGGTTATAACGAATATCTGCCTCGAAATCCATTTTAAAGTCTTGTTGAATCGCTTCATTGTAATTCATAGGGCTATTAGACTCTGGCTTTGTTACTCTTCCAACAAAGTTGATTTGCTGTGAACCTTGTGCTGATTTTTTGCTAGCGAAAAATGCATATTGAACTTTACGATCTACTTGACTGTTGCCAACAGCAACTGTTACAGCATATTCAAGATTTTCAGGTGCATTAGATTGGACGCTCACATCTAAGACTTTGCTTCTTGCTGCCTTAATTCCAGCTGTGACTCTCTTTACTAACTCTTGGCGTCTTGCTGAACTATTAGGGGCTGTATCGCTCATATCTGATGCAATTAGAGGCATTTCTCCTTCATTCATTTGATTGTATAGAGTATCTGTAAAATTGTATAAAAGGTTTAAATGTTTAATAAAAATAAATTTTTCGGTATAAAAAACATCAAAAATTAAAATCAAAAATCGTCTTCACGTTGTGTTCCGTACACTGCAGGGTAGGCAGAGGAGAATCTAGTGATAAGACACTCCGTTCCCTATTTTTTGCCGAATTCTGGAGGCATTGCGTGTTGAGAGGCGGAACTCAACGCCGCTCTTTTGCCTCGATACCAGAGCGAAGAAATGAAAATATAAATGTAGGTAAATATTTCATTTCCTTGAGTGGGGATCGAACTCACAACCATCCCGTAACAGTCATACCCTTGTGCCGCCGCGCCACGACGGTCTCTATGAAAACATAGGAAAGAAAATAATAATGTATTACCATATACTGCCGTGATGGTTATTTCCTTATTTTTGAATTGTTTTCCAAGATACCTTAAATTAAAGTGCGTTTGCGCTGTATCTTTTTGGTTGAAGGCGGAAATAATACTTGAAAGTAAATCATTGTGTTGTATGAAGCTTCCTAAGTTATTGTAATCCTTGGAGTAAGAATATCCTTGTAGTTGCAATGGCAGTCCGATCTGTTGACCAAATTTATAGTCAGCTGAAAATACTTTATTGGGCCTCGTGATAACCTTTGTGTTCGGATCTTGAGAGAAAGCAAGTAAAGCGTCCTTCTTTTGATTAGTGCTATATGGCCAAACGCTGTAATGAACTATAGTAGAGTCTTGTTCAAGTTCTTTTAGAGACACTCTTAATTTCATCTCTTTTTGTTTTGCACCCACATTTATTCTTAAAGGAATATGTAATTGGAATTTGCTGATAAGACCAACAGCTGGATGTTGGTTTGATAAAGTATCCAGGTAGCCAACACTTCCATCTCGGTTAGAAGCATAAGTAAGTGCAAATTCACTTTCAAAAGCACTGTCAGTTTCATGATTTTCCCTATTTTTGAAATTAAGGTTACCTTTTGAGTGGGCTTGCAGATGAACTACTGTTGGTGTTTTGTATTTGTATATAAAAGGCATACCAGAAGCAATTGGGAACATCACTGAAACTTGATTTCTATTCACCACTTTCGTATAGTGTCTGTTAACGCCATTAACAAGATCTGAAAGGTAGTTGTCGAATTTAACGCTAAAATCTTTAATATCCTGTTCATTGAAGGCAAAAAATCTCTGTTGATTCATAAAGTCCATATAGAAAGAAGCCTCCAAAGGTTCTTCATCTTGTTTGATATTCAAAATTTGAGAAACTTTTCTAGCAGAATATTTATGATTTGGATCTTCATAGCTGTGCTCTTCGTTTTCAAATATTTGATCAAAGAGGTAATCAACAACCTTTTGTGTATTCGATGTTGTAAACCAAAGCTGTAGAAAAAAAAACATTAAATTTCTGCTTTTTATACTAAAATATAAATAGTAATATCATAAGAAACAACATTTCAATAAATATATATTTTCATTGGTTCGATACCTTCATACTAAGGTAACTGAGTCATTTATATATAAGTAATTTTCATAATAATATTATGAAAGTAATTTACATTTTGATACAAGATATTTGATCATATTTATATTAATCTAATTTACTACTTTACTACTATATTATATAGTTTTTTATATTATATATAAAAAAACGATTTATTAGAACTTACAGTACATGAATAATATTATAAGCGGACGAAGTCGATAGCAATTTAAAAAACGAGGTACTAAAATTTATTTTTTAAAGTAAATTAGTGAAGTTTATAACTAAATAATATATTAATGATTACATTTACCATTGCTTGATCGTCCCAACCAGAAGCGCTGTTTTTCCAGGAATATTTTATAGACTTGGGAAAGAAGCTATTTCTACTTCCAATTGTCGATAGTATAGATACTATACCGTAATTATTTTCTCTATCAAAGTACTCCATTTTGCTCTTTCTAGAATATTGTAGGCCAAATTCTTCCTTCGTAAGCATATCTTTAACTGCTTGAGCAGCCCTTGCACTAAAATTAAGAAAAAAATATGAGAACGTTTAATTTTCTTTAGCGGTATATTTATTCTTGTATATATATAAAAGCTTAATAATTAACTTACGTTTCATGGTAGTGAGGATGTTGAAGTTGAGCAGCTGATTCGATAGCTGACTTAAGAGCTGATCGCACATTTCTGTTTGGGTCTTCTTTCGTCATATATGCCATATCTTGCATCATAGCACTGTTGGGACGGCCCATAAAAATATTCTGTGCAGCGGCAACTCTTACTTCATATGGTTCAGCTGTATTTTTCAAGATGCTATATAATACAGCACGAACGCGACTATTTCTCTGGTAAGACAAGACATTTAGACTTTGGACTATTCTCATTCTGAGGTAAGTTGAAACTGGAATTTTTCCTTCGAGATATGGCGCAAAATCATCTAAAACAGCACTATGACCCAGATTACCCATGGCCCTCATATACACTTGTGCCTTATGAGTGTCACCTTGTTCGATAGCGAGTCTGAACGCTGCATTCAATCGGGGCAAAATTTGTTGACTTACAAACGGATCATGTTTTTTGGACAGACGGCCATACATGTGAGTAGGATAGTAACGATGAGAAGTTTCATTGTTTACTTGACCCATGTTAATGTACCTAGTGGCAGCAATTAGAGCACTGCTATTAAGATACATTTGGCTGCTCACCTCTGGGCTCATCGCTAGCTCAAAAAATTGTATCATACATTCTTTCGTTGGATATCGTAAAGTTTTGGCTAGAGAAGCCACAACTTCTGCTGCTTCCTCTCCTTCTAATTTTTTGGTTTGAATCCATGATTTTATTTGTTGGAATGCCGGGAAGGTACCAGCTTGAGCTACAGCATCTCGATATATCATCCACATATCAGACTTTATATTGTCACTACTTGATTTTGCAATTTCAATGCTACGACTGGCTTGACTCAGCTGTCCATAGCTCATGGAAGCGATAACTCGGACTAATATATTAAATTTGGACAGGAAGTCAGCTTTAGGCATGTTGTTTGGATTTTGAAGTTGTTGTGCAATTTCTTGCACAAGTTTCTGCGCGTTCATAGGATTTTGCTTTTTATCGCTGTGAGGTTGGGGGTCCATATACAATGCAGCATATGCTGGTTCATTATTTTTAGGTATATCATCGTTTACATAAGCCGAAGAAGACTCACTGGAACTTGATGAACTGTCCTCTTGACTTCTATTCTTGACAATTAATTTATTGATTGCTACAACTGATTTAGGACGTGTTGAACGCCGTTCACGGTTATTTTTTTGAATATTTATATTGTTTTCTGCTGATTCTGATGAAGACGATGAAGACGATGAAGATGAACTATCTTCATTGATTTTTACTTGCTTTGGTGTCAAAGAATACAAAAGATTTTGAATTTCACGGGGACCTTCAGGCTGTGACCATTCAGGCTCAGTATCTTGACCTTGTGATACTAGGCGGAAACTAACTTTACTATGTACTTCTGCTTTTTGTTGGCCATATAAATGAGGGTGGACGTTAACTGTACTAGTAGATTCTGATTTATAAATGGGACCATTCTTACCAACGAGTATTCTTGATACCATAGCCCTTTGAATAAATGGTTCTTTTTCTAGCTTATGGGAAGCTCCATTCCACTCAGCACCTTGAGGTACACCAAAATGATAGTCAACTCTATAGTGACAATGACCATAATTCTTACTTTTTGTGACTTCCATGGGATCTTCCTCAGAAGCAAAGTTTGGTAGTTCTCGTCTCCATTCAGCAGCAGCAGGTGACACGGAGTACAGAGTTTCACAATCACCAGTGACATCAGTTTCCATTTTTCTAAATAATCCTTGCTGACTTTCCTTATCATATGTGTCATGTGTGCTCTTTACATTACGCTTAGGAGATAAATCCACTTGCAGTGCTCCAATGAGACCCTTAAGTAAATTTTCTTGTGCTAGTGTTACAGATGAAGGCATATTCAAGGAAAGTACTCTGCCTCCATCATAGTTAATTTCGAATGGAAATTCTAACTTTGCGACTGGTTGGTATTTTAGGTCATCCGGCAATGGCTCGTGACGTTGAAGCTCTTGATGAATTTGAGCATTTTGTGGATTTGTGAGTTTAGCTTGAAGTTGTCCAGGAGCTTTACTGCGGACCATAAAACGTGCTCTAAAGGAATTACCGGTACTAGGGCCCTCTGGAAGATACGCCAAGTTGTGGCTTTCCACTTCATAGCTATACAACTGTCCGACTTGCCATGGCCATTGGGATTTTTCGGGTTGAGGTTGTTGTCCTTTAGGGCGTTTGCTACCACTGAGGCGGCCCGACGATACGGCCACTGAAAGAATAAGAATGTTAAGCTTTTATTTTTTACTTTATTCCTAAACTTATAGTAATTAATTAAAGCCGTGCAGTAAATTGTACAATATATTTATTCAATATTTTAAATTGAAATTGTTTTCCTTGGTAAAAGTAGTAAGCTCCAGTCCACTATAACCTATATTTGAATATTATTACGGAAATAAACTGCCAGTAGTTAATCACATAATAAAAAACCGTTCCCTAGTCGTTCCCACTCAATTTGTACAAAATGAACTACACTACACTACACTACACTACTAACTCGTTTCCAGTGAAATATCTATAAATTTTCACATTTTAGTTTTTCCTGTAGTCACTGGTGCCATATTTCGTGACTGTAGTTGTGGAACTTTCCGTGGGGAAAATAACTAGTTTATAGATTTAAAAAATGCGGCGAATTTCATATTAAATGCAGGCTTGATTTTTTTTGTGCTGAAAGGGACCGTGCCCTAAATATTGGGTAAATATAACTAAAATAAATTTAACAGACGAACAATAAAGTGACTATAAGAGTTGCGTTTTTTTTTCTAAAAAGGTACGATATATATATCATTATTAAACCACAAAAAAAACTAAATAATACAGTAAAAACTTACCAATAACGGCCGCTAGGACCAGGATCTTCATGCTTACAGCCTCTCCAATCCGGTTCACCACTATCGGAGAAGATCACTTATGGTTACTTCCACAGATAACAGCCCTTATATACTTTATACACGCACGTGTAATATTTGACCCTATATTGCGATAGTTACATTGTAAGCTTCGATAAAGATAACCTTAACTTTATTTGACGCTGTTAGATGATGTTTTTCAGAGGTCGTGCTTAGGTAGAATATTTATACGTATGTATTTGTATGACTGTGAAACAAATACCTGCATGCATTTTGCTTATTAACGACGGTGTATACAATGTACCGGAACATTTTATTAATATTCAAAATAGTTGTTTGAACTTGTATTCGAACCTAGAGCTATTTGTGCCATAGCCAGTAAAAAAAGGCTTTGTTGATTCTTAAAGGTTCCTTACCTTACTTCTTTTTTTTGTAAGAAATCTGCTGCGTCTTTTAGAGAACATAAATTAATTTTTAGGAAAAAGAAAAAACTGACTTCAAACATCGAAGTAAGAGGTAAAAAAATAATTTTACTAACATATTATAATTTTGAAGTCAATGCCAAGTAAAACAAACAGGCTTAGTAATTTAATATTATAGTATGGTTGTTGTACCTCATTTTCTTACAGAAGTCGGTTATAAAAGAAACAATTAGCTGTCGTAAGTCAACGCTGTAATATTTCTATTATTAACATTTATTTTAATGAAAATCAAATGCCAAGTCAAATATTACACAACTGCGACACGATAATTTCTAAAATATATTTTCTCATTTTAGTTGAAAAATAACACTGACGTCTAATCCAATAAGAAGTTATAGACTTCTTACTTGGAATTAGCATAAGCTTTCTTTTTTATCAATATAAGAGAATGCAATAAAATAAAGTTTTTTTTTTTACAACATATAACAAGGTGTACAGAGGGAACCTAATTTTCATGTCTTGTTACTAAAGCGAATGAAAAAAAAAAACACAATTTATTTCCCCTTTTACACTACACACGACGACTTTTTTACAGGTATATAAAATGTAAAAAAAAAACAACAAAATGTTTCTAAAAATATATTTAAAAAATGAGCAATTTTTGACAGCAACTGTCTTAAGATTATCTTAACTTAAAATAGAATAAAAAAGTTAATCAATAAAAAAAGAGATCTTAAATGGAAATGATCTTACAAAATATACGAACAAAGGAGATTCTTTGGAAAGCGTCCAACTTTTGTACATTACCGACGTTCATTTTAAACGCCGCACCGTAGCAACTTCTACCTAAGACTAACACTTTGCTAGGATCATAAAAAATATGATAAATTATAAAAAAATATATATATATTCAAGTCAAATTTGAAAATTAGAAAATTACGTATTATAGTCTTTTGTTTTCCTTGTTGTCCTTTCGTTTTCTCTTTTATATCTTCCAGTATTCTAATCATATCAGTGATTTTAAAATAAATTGAACTGTAAGAGAAACTACACATATTTGAAAGTATTTAAAAAACATTTTTTTTGTAATTATTGTTAAGCTAATTTGTTTGTTTGGCACAAGGCTTAGCGAAAATATATAGCTTACGTACTTAATGCAATAACTTAAGAAAATAAAAATAGATACTAAAATTGAGCAATAATAATAAAAATAACGTGTACACTAGGAACAAATATAAATGCTGCGAAGTTCCTTAATATATTATCAATAATTGAGCAAAAATAGGTGCAGGAGAACGTCCACTTAAACAAAACTACAGTGACTGAAAGTAAGTTAAGTTTTTTAAACCATGCAGAATAGGATTTATCGCTTATGTGCTTAAAAAGTAATTTTTTTAATCATTGGCTTTTTCCATACAGTCCCTCATTCATAACTTAAACTTTCATTGACAAAGAAAATTGTAATCACATTGCGACCTCATAAATACGAGAACCTTCGACGAGAGAAGACGCATGGGAGTAGGAATAGAGGGGCCCAGGTGGTCAGTGCCTTCCCAGAGTAATCTTGTGCCCACTCTAGAATTTTTAATAACATATAAATAACGTTTGAAGTCTAGGCCCCACGAATGTATATAGTCTGTCCAAAAAGTTCCCCTATGAGCATGTGAAATTGCCTATTGGAATTTTAAAGTAAAGGTTTAATATTTCACGATACCAAAGAATATTTTTATTTTTCCATATATGTCACATCCGGCAAGTAAGGCAAAGATAAGGACCAGCCTATTCTTTTGTTTTCTATGATTTGAAAGATTTTTTTTTTTAACTTACTTCCAACACGGCTCATTTCTAATAGTTTAAAACTATAAAACTCACATAATGCAGTGTCTTTTAAATCGTGTTTGACACAAAAATTTGAAATAAAAAATTCTACTAAAACTAGTTTACAAATAAGTATATCTTTATAGCAAATACTAGTAATAAATTTGTTTTAATATAAGTACCGCCCAAGACTTGAGTATTTATTATATTTTGTATTCAAATAATTTTGATGGGAATATCTTTTTAATATTAAGATAAATGAAACGAAAAGTCTCTTTTTTTATTCATCCTCCTTCTCCATCTATCCAGCCTCTATTAGTAATGACACCCCCCCCCCCCCCAAAGCTTAATGCCAAACAAGTTTCTAAGTCCACTCATTTCGTCTGTGCGTTGTCTGCCTGTTACTCAGTAACGGAAGAGGTTTACATATAGTATATATAAATTTAAAATTTGTTACTAGCATTTGCCTCTTGGTTTTATAATTACAGTCAAATTCATTGGTCCCGTAACCTAAATATCAGAGATACGTCAAACATATCTCTATATAATTATTTTAGTAATATATTCTATTTAGAACATATTTGTATCAATCATCATATGTTACTTAAATACTATTTGAGCACTAACCCAGTCTTCTGTTGAGCTTGATTTTATGTACAATATAAAATACGAATTAAAGAATATATAAGTAAAATTAATACAAAATGTCTTCGATGTTCATCATTATCGAAACTAAAACGAAATTATTCTTTTTCCAAATTAATATCAATTTCATTTTTCATTCAAATCACAAGTTTGGTCAATAAGTTTCTTATAGTAGACATTTTTACATATCTAGTCCTTAACAAAATTTTTATTTTGTCCTTAAGTGATTTCAATAAAAAATTCACATCTTTGGCAATTTTTTCGTAAAATTTTAAGTTTGGCAATTTTTGTTGTAAGACAGAAATAATAATAAGAAAAATTACAACTTTTGTAATCTAGGTACAGTCAGTTTGTCTCTAATACATCGCAAAGTGGCTAGCTTAGCTGGTGAACTAGGTACCAATTGCTCAGTGCGTCTTATAGGTCGCGATGGAGGTATGCAGGTTCGAGGAACTTGCGTTGTATGGGGATGAGATTTCACGTGCTTCCGTAGAGAGGACGGATCGGTGTAGCGTTTGCCACAACCTGCCGCACCGCAGGCGTAGGGTCTCTGCAATAGAAAGGAACATTTAGAAATTTATATTTATGAGCATTCAATACATAATATGGTTAGCTTAAAAAAACATATGATAATATATTACAATAAGATTCAATGAACCAGATAACCCATGGTCATTTATTATTTAAAATAAGTAAGTCAAAAGCCAATAAATAAAAATGAAATAGAAATCAATTTTATAGCAACATACCGCATTAAAATGAGTTCGTTGATGTTTCGCCCGGTCAGATGAATTAGAGAAGGCTTTCCGGCAATGCGGCGCGGGACACGCGTATGGACGCTCTCCTGTGTGAGATCTGACGTGGATTTTAAGATTTTCCAGGCGAGAAAACGCTTTACCGCAGCCTGGATGCTGTAAAAAGAACAAATTAAAGTTAGATATAAGAAATAGCTGAAAAAAAGGTAACTTAAGAAAGATTTATTAAATTATTGAATATTAAATAATTGAATTGCTGAATGCTACGTTTTCAAGCACAATTCGATTGCGTAGCCGCTAGAAATTCTCAATAGTGTAATTAATATAAGGAAAAGATAGAAAAGATTCTTCAAACAATAAGATCTTCTAAAAATGGACGTGGTGTTGTTAGTTGTTCTTTTAGACGTTATTAGTATTTCTTTTTTTATAATTCTGCCAGAAGTAGTGATACATAAAACGTTTTTTAGGTGTTTAGATCGTGTCTTATAAATGAATTTCTGACTATTTTCAAATCATGTGTGACTGGACAGTAGGGACGTTATATTGTTGCATCGATAACGTGCGACTGTAAACGCGACGGTTGTGGCTTCGATTCACATTCGAGGAAATGAAATATTGAATATTTACATTTCTCTCGCTCTAGCGCAAAGCACGGCGTAGAATTTGGCAACAAAATGGGCAGCGGAGCGGAGAAAAGCTGAAAAAATAAAGAAAGATTACCATTAATATAATAATACTAACATGACATCTATTAGGTTTATGTCCGGAATGTACGCGCATGTGTATGAGAAGCTTGTAACGCGCGTTGAACGGCCGTCGTGCGCGCGCGCAGTCCCGCCATAAGCAACTGAATTCGTCACCTGAAACAAATTATAAGTATACTGTAATTTTTATATTATTTAATCCACGTTTCCGTACGTGTTATGTCGCTAAAATTCAGGGTAAGGTGGGATGAGTAATTAAATATTAAGCACAATCTATTTATTTCGGTAAATATAGGAGAAATGCTGTAATATAAAAAAATACAATTTACTATTTAGGCTTCAACGAAATTTAATTAATTTTTAATAACACTTTTATTATATAGGTTTTTGTTTATAAAGATTCAGCATTTTGAAAACTGCATTCATAACCAAATGATTCATAGTAAGTAGAATAATAACTTGTGTCTAACACGTGTCTTTGCTATGCTTCAGTGCAAAGACAATTGAGTTATTTGTCAATATCCCTAAATAGAGTTACTAGCGCAATACAGCTTCACTCTGCATTCCGCATTTATTTATCTATGTTAAGGTTAACACTCCGTTCGCCGCGTTTTACCGTTTGAGGCTTTGCTTTTTGGAAGGCCGAATTCAATGCCGCTTTGCCTTGCTACCAGAGCGAAGAAATGAAAATATGCAATATTTAATTACCCCGAGAGATAATCGAAGACTTGTGTCTTAATCCGAAGTCGCACATTTTTGCCACTCCGTTAGGGCGGCGTCATAGTTTAATATTAAATAGTCTTAAATATAGAGTATAATAGAGACAATTTTGCTTGGGTTTACAATGATAAATGTTTTCCGTTCCCGTAGAAATTTGAAGAAACGATCTCTTAGCCAAAAACTTTTGTAGTCCAGTAGCAGTGGCGGCGTTGAGTTCCGTCACTCAACACGCAATTCCTCTAGAATTCGGCAACATACTATATAGAATAGCGTGCCGCTATTAACGGAATAGTTATATAATTGAAAATAGGGCTGTAAAGTATGAAGTGTCTATCATCTGTGTAGTTGGCCGGCGGCAAACCAAGTGTATCGAAGAGTAAAATCAATTGAATAGTGTATACATACAACTTGTAATATTATAATAAAATGAAGGAAAAAAAGTTGTATCATTAAGAAACTTGTCCTTAGCAGTACGTTAAAAGCCTAAAATATAAACATTTTTATCGTCTACCTTTATAAGTGTTGACGTGCGCCCTCTCGATATGCTCCACCAGCGAGTTCTGATTTGGATATCTTTCGAAGCAATGCTCCCATAGGCACACCCTTTCACCTAAAATATAAACAAATGTGATTTATAAGTTACTTTACTTATAAATTACTTTGAAAGCTAAAATCGCTATAGTGTTTTTAAACAGGCGAATGACCGGTAACAGTGAAATGTTGATTAAAGATATGACTACCAATAGAATTCCGCACAAATAAGCAGTTTACGCAGAAAAAATCTAGTGTTAAGACACTCCGTTGCCGGATGAAAGGGTATAAGTTAAGAAGTTAAAAAAAAAGTTAAGAAAATAGAGAAATAAAAGATAAAAAGAAAAAAAATTAAAGAAATTTAAAATATACCTTGCGTTTTTTCTCTATCAGATCGTTTTTCATTTTGTCCGTGTTTATCATCAGCTTTTGCAGCTTCATCTTTTTCAAATATTAATCCAAATTCATCTAAATTTATAAAAAGTTCATCTTCGTCGAAATTTTCAGAATTTTCGTCGTAATAACCTGCACTTTGTACGTCACTCTCTATTGAATCAGATACGGAAGCTTTTCGACCAGATCTATCAAAGTTAAATTCTGTACAGCTAGTCGGCGTGTCTGGTAGACTATATTTCTTTTCATTGTCCAAATTGTACAATATATTATTTGGATAGCTAAAATGTTCTAAACTACTTATAATTGGCGTATTCAGTGTTTGAACTGGATTCGTATTGTATACATTTTCTTGTATATTAAAGTCGTCTGTGTTAAAATTACAATACCGTTTAGAAAATGCCGTTTCTATCGACGGTAATAAATTTTCATTAGAGACAGTTTTTAAATAGTCTTCGTTAAATGCATCCGGTGTCAAACGACATGATTCACTATCTTCTCTACAAAGTTCGTCGATCAGAGATTCGTCATCTATATAATCATGGTTTGTTTCAAAATTAGAATTCTTCTTATTATTGTCATCATATGAGTCGGATTTAAAGCTGTTATCATCGAATTCTATGCTGTCTAAGTCTAGCAGAACTTCTTTTATGTTCTGATCGTTTATGTTTCTATCTATAACTTCATCTATAATCTCAAAGTCAGTTTTATTATTTTCAGTGTTATTAAAATTATCTAAAACTTCAAAATCGAAACTTTCCTCGACACCATATTTAAAACTATCGTTCTTTGGTTTAGTTTTTCCATGCTCTAATTCTAAATTGAATTGTGACATGTAATAAGCGTGTAAGTCTGTAACATTTTCTGTTCTGTCTTGAAACAGTTCGTCGTCGTCATAAGGCATGAGGTCATAATCTGCCATGATTATAAGTTCATTCGCCTAAAGTTCACTAATCCCGATACAGAGGTGAATAAATTGACATGTGGTATATACTCGTATGTCCGCATATGGTTCGCTATTATTGTAAAAATAAACTTTCTCCGAGCAACGTCTCGCGTGGCCTGTACATCTGCGAATTATAAATTTAATTACATTTCTTATTACACACATTTTGCAACACGTGTTGGTTTCATCACCTTACATATAGCAAAGGATGTGCCCTATCTACATAGTCAATCACTTTTATTTCTACGTTTCGCTAACTTAATCCTAAGGATAAATAGATTACTTTAATAACCCATATTGTAAATTAAAAAAATCCTTTTATTTATTTAAACATATTTATATACAACATTTTAGAAACAATTAAAATTTTAGTGTTAAAAAATAAATGAGAATTTCAATTGATGTAAAAAATAGAGAACATTTTGTAAAATAATAAACTATGAAAGTACTCACCGGTGTAACAATTATTTTTATTCACAATTTAAAAAAAATCACAAAATGGCGAGCTGTCAAGTTTGACACTCGTATATATTTTCTGTGCACTCGCGAACCCGTCCGCACTGATTGGGATATCAATCGGGAATAACAGGAGCTGTTGGGATAGCGAAAAAAAAAAACTACTCGAAACTACACATGTGTTTCAAGCCACCATCATAATAAAACATTCAAACATAGTTTATATACTCCTTTAACTAAGAAATAAAGCACAAATTCATGTAGCCAAAACTTTGACAGAGGCAAATAGATTTTGTATAATCTTTACTGTCTTTTGGCGCCGTAATATAGTTTTAGAGTATGGTTAATCCATTTTTCACTTAATTGGCTGTTAATATTTTTTTTTTTGCGTATTTCACGCTTTTGTTTTAATGTTTTTGGGAATGCCTCATTTTAAAAGCATTAGTGACATTCAAAATTTCACATTTCACGTTTCACATTTACTATTTCGTTAAAAATACATATACAAATGTTTTGAAACAATTTCTGCGAAACGTAATACTGTTCTTTTGAAGTTGCTGCGTTAAATCTAGGTGTTAAATCTAGGTGTAGGCCTTGCACCAGGTATCTGGGAAAGTATTTGGGGACAGAGAATACTTGAAAATGTAGCATTGGATAGTTAGTACAGTCTCCATAGTTAAAAGAATCACTTTTAGACTGATCTGATTACTTAATTTTTTTAAGTGGAAAGATGGTTAATAAATTTCAAAGCTCAAAAATAATCAGGTTTAATTAAAATGCGTTTTAAATAAAATTCCAGTGTTTTAATTTTAACATCCCTTTAGGGGATGACTTTAATAAAATTCATTTTTGCCTGACAATCTATAAGTAAGAGTTTCCTTGCGTGGTCGTTTAAGTAAGGGCGGTATGGGGTGTGTGTGACATAACACACTCGCTAAGTACATGGAAATAATTAAGGTAATATAATGTATCCAATAATGACGTTCGTTGATAATGGACTATTCGAAACAATAATATATTTTCAATTCAAACCTGAGATCAGTGTTAATTTTATAGTGTTAGTATAGAAAAGTGAGGCGTTTCCGTTTATGTAGGCATTTACCATGGGGTCATTTCCCATTGGAAGGGGCAAGATATTTTACTTGTTGACATATAAATATATTGTAATACACAGAGAAGAATGATTATAGTACACAGCTATCGATTAGTTCCTCACAGGCAGCCATTCAGTGCATGCTTTAATTCAGGGACACAGTACTCTCTTCCCTACTATTTTTTTTGTTGTATTTTTTATTTTTTTGATCAAGCTTTGATACTCAAAATATAAATAAATGAGCTTCACACACTCCCGCACACAGCAGTATAGACACTTCCGTTTCCTACTTTCCATTGAATCTTGAGATGCTTAACTAAATATATAAAGTAAATATGGCTCTCAACATTTAAAGCTAGTTGCAATAAAATCAAGTTTTTGTAACACAAATTTTAACGATGCCCTTTAAAATCATTACTACTAGAAATATGAAAACACGTGTCGAGGAAAAAACCTGATGCTATTAAAAGTTTTTAAGTTTTTTTTTTCGCTTCTGTTGACGTTACAATTTCATCCCGATGTCATTTTAACACCGCACTTCGTTTTTTTCTAATTTTAAGTGATTTTGTGCTTAAAATATTTATACTATTTAAAAAAAAGATGATGAGCAGCTCACCCCTTTTTTTCGAAGCGGGGTTGTCAGACTGAATCTAGTATAAAAACACTCCGCATTTTTCGCACAATTTTCGAGATTTTCGTGTTGAGTGGCGGAAATCAACACCGGTCTTTTTCTACCAGAACGGAAAAAACTCGGAATAGAATCCACAACTGTCGCGTTAACAGTTACACTACGCAAATAAAAATAAGAGATTGTAAATAGTCTTTATTCTTTTTGTAGAATAATTACCGAAATGGAAAACTGCTAACTTAATTTAGCTTCGTGCTGTATCCCACGCAAAGGTTATCTGCCTACCCTAGGCAGACAATAAGACACTCTGTTCCCATTTGCATTCCCAACTTTCCACCGACATCTGTAGGCATTGAGTGTTGAATGGCGAAACTCAAGGCCGCTTTAGAACTCGCCGCCAGAACGAAGAAATGAAAACATTATGTAATTCATTCCTCTGTGTGGGTATCAAAACGCTCAACTGTCACCTTTACAGTCACTTGTGTCTCTCACGCCACGAGGGCCCCCTTAATCATAATCAGCATATGAAAAAAAAAATGAGAAAACAAAAACAAATATTAAAATAAATTTGCTGATAAATATTTTATTTATATTTTTCTTTTAATTTCTTAATACGACTCGTGTCGCATCCTGATCCATACTAATAATTTCATAGAAATACAAATAACTATATTCGTAAGTTACGCATAATTACTCTGAAGACATATCTGCCTTTCATATGGTAAAACAAAACAATATCGTTTTATGCTAAAAGTCATGTTTTTCTATTAAAAAACATTTTATTTTGATATATATCAATCACCTTTGGAAGTTTTATGTTATAATAAATAGATAAATTAATAGTATATTATAATAAAAAGATAGATAAATAATAAATAAAATCCCTTTTTTTTTGGCCCGAAAGAGTCCCGCTTTTTCCTGAATCCTGAAAGCCAGAAAGTTATTTTTCATTTTAAATATTTCATTTAATCAAGTAGGAATCGATCCAGTCCCACGCTTGTGCCCCTGCGCCTCGATATATAAATAACTCAAATATATAATATTTCCAAAGTCATCGCATATATTATTTTGCGTATCGCATATTAGATATTAGATTCTTGATAACGTGACATGTAGGTGACCTGCAGTCAAAGCTTTCCACACTTTGTTGCAATCTGAGGTTGTTAACCGAATAATGAGTAAACATCCAACAACACGTGTACTTTAACGTAATGGATCAAAGATCTTAATCAGAATTGTTTATACAAGCTTCTCTAGCGTGTTGTTTTGTATTTATTTAAAAAAACTCTACAGCAATTGGTACTTGAGGCTGTCGCGGCGCTGCTGTGGAATTTCATTTTTATTTGGGGATGAATGATTATATTTAAATGTTTTTACTTCTCCACTCTGGTAAGTTATAGCGTGACGTTGAGTTCCGCCACTCAACATACATTGCTTCGAAATTTTGCTGAACATAAGAAACGGAGTGTTTTAATAGTATTAAGAGAGTTGTCTCTACAAAAGTTCCGCCGCTCAGCACGCAATTCTTTGAGAAGTCGGCGGAAAGTGGGGAACGGAAGTGCCTTAATAGAAACAGTGTTTCTGAACACTTGGTTACCCTCCTCTAGCTACCCTCCTATGTACAGCATACAACGTGAAGCTAAAAAAAAAATCTCGTAAATAATGTATGTTACTCGTATGCTAACCTAATACTTTTGGGGAAAAGCCAGAAACCAAAATAATGATAATAAAAAATGTTTAAATTACTTAACGTTTGTAGTAATCATGGCTTCGAAAATTTAGAGGATATAAGGGATGAAAATTCTAATCTCAATAAGACAATATTTTTTAATCTTCATAAATAACCGACTTCATAAAGAAAAATTATATTAATTTTTCACTCACGTAAATGTTTCGTATATTTATTTTAATATTTAACATGCAACAACACTGCTTGAAATTATGTTTTAAACCGACAAGGAATCAATATAAAAAACAATCGCTTGTTCAAGTGCTACCGAGTGTCTTAACACTAATAAAAGAAATGAAACTTTTTAAAATTAAAATAATTTTCATAAGAAAGCAGACCCCTATATTTAATGTGACCCTATGACCTCAGTTTTATGATGATGTATCGAACAGATTTCTGTAAAGTTATTGAAGTCATATGAGAAGGATAATGTTATTTTAATATAAATAATATAACGTCGATAAAATGAAACACAAATAAAAATATGAAAGTTAGTAGCTTCAGAAACCGAGACGTGGACGTTTCACATTAACTGAATAATGCATTTACTTTTTTCAAAAAGACATGTGTAAATTTAAATATTTTGGGAACTGACTGATCTGCTTATGTAAGTAAAAGAGATTTTAATAAGTCGATTCATAGTTTTAAAAATTTTTTGCAATCATACTCTCAATTATTAATTTAGATTATTAAAATATATTGGACGAGAGAGACTAACTCTGTCCTGTGCCAAAAGTGAAAATTTAAAAAAAAATTGTTTATGGCAATATTTTTTTGTACCGAATAAAGTTTACCCTGAAAAGAAAATATTTTCCATCTCATATGAAACGTGGTGGACCATCGTCGCTGCACTTTACGATCATGTTGCACTTATGCGTGACACGTGTGTATTGCATAGATATTATGATTTAACCGTCGCGTCGCGTCGCAGGACAAATATACGCTATATCTATATAAACATAATATCTATATGTTTAATATTTATATATTATATTCAAAGAATAATAGCTTCACGCTCTTTTCTTTCACGCAGAGAGGGACATACTGTTAAGACACTCGGTTCACCACTCTGTGCCGAACCTCCAAGGGATATATGTTAAATAGTAGAACTTAACGCCGCGATTAGTTTTTTAACACAGCAAAGAAATAAAAATAATTAATTTTCCAGAGTGGTAATCAAATTTACAACTGTCGCGCTTACAGTCAGAAATATAGACATTAATATAGAAAATATATAAATACAAATATAACGTAATGGAATATCATATGCAATAAAACAAAACGATTTCAAACGTCACTCGCAATGATTGACGCTGTACACTGGACAGATGCGATAACTGAAAAGAAAAAAGTAGAAATAAACACTAATACTAGATTTTTTTTTTCAGCTTCACGCTGTATCCCGTACACAGCAGGGTAGGCAGATAGAAACTTGGTGTTAAGACCCTCCGTTCCCCACTTTCTGCCGGATCAATATTAGATTATGATCAATATTGTGTTATTGTTTTTTGTAATATTTATTTCATATTATTACAATACCTCCTCCCGCGATATATATATATTGAATATTTTTTTTCCTTAAAATTTTTGTGTTAAATTTTTGTGTTAAGTGGCAGACTTCAACGACGTGCTTTTTATTGTTACCCAAACAATGCAATGCAAAAACTCATTATTCACCGAATTGGAATTGAACCCAAAACCGTCGTACTTATAATCAGACCAAGTCTCTTTCAGATCTTAAATCTGAAAGAGACTCCCCATACCTCAGAATACTCAAGTCAAGTAAACATGACTGACTTACATCCTTCTATAATTTTGTCGCAAATTAACATGAATCTAAAATAAATAACCTGAAATATATTACAAAAAACCATCAAGTCACAAATTATAAATTAGACATCGAAAATAGGAAACGATATTAGTAAAAAACACTTCTTTTTCTTAATTTTTACCGAACTCAAGGCTGAGGCAGATGATTAATGGGCGTATTAAATTATCTATTGTAGTTATCTAGGACGCGCTACGAGAAATGCTTACACTTGCCGTTGGGACAGCTCTTCAAACTTTATAAAAATATAATATTTTAATTTCAATCATATTAGTAAGGAGTTAGGTAAAATTATTAAATTAAACATTTAACATTTATGACGTATTTCGAATGCTATACAAAAACAGTATCATCTTTTTTTATTGCCTTCAATATATTAATATTTTCGTTGTTTTTTTTTTATTATTTTAATCAACCTATAAACGTAATTTTATAACGGCGTTAAGTATACCTTAAATAATGATACCTTAAATATGATTTCTTAGTAATAATAGTAAGTGAAAGGATTAAGTTTGAGAGTCTCTGATCATCGCGGTGGTACACCAAATTAACACACTCGCGCTGCAACCGCCGGTCAACTATAGGCCCGCTTTCTAAAATATAAATAGAAAATCTTTAATATTGTCCGTAATTTCTCAATATTTGGGGCAGAAATTGCAGATTAAAGTGTCTTAAAACTAGATTCCGTAAGTCTGTTCTGTTCTTATCATCTTATAAACACAATATATACGGACCTCACTAGTTCGACTAATACGTAATCTAATGCGGGTATGGGATCATCTGGCATCAGATCGCTAAGAATCGATAAACACATAAGACGAAAAAAAATCGCTTCAGTTTTTCGTAGCTATATTATCTTTTCGACAAGGCAAGAGTATCTCAATCATATTTATAAGAAGATAAAATATATCTGTCTCGGGGAGCAAAATAAATATATCTAACCAGCAGCGGCTAGTACACTAATTTTCTTCCTTTAAATACACCATGAAAATAAATTTATAGGAATATTTGTATTTGTTTCATACATAAAAGTATTTTTTTTAGGTCAGCGTAGGATCCCGCGCACCTAACATTAATAAATGTTTTCCTAAAATGTAGTAACAGAGTGTGTAATCCCGTTTTTCTGCTTACCTAGAAAATTACCTCAGAAAATTGAAAACGCCATCTTAAAAAAATATCTTCGCTTTCTTAGCTTAGCTTCGCTATCTTAGCTTTGCAGGGTAGGCAAAGGAAACCAAGTGTAACAACAGTCCGCTGCAAAATTTCCGCCGCAAATGTACATTGTGTATCGAGTGGCGTAACTCGACGCCGCGCTTACTCTACAATACAAATTTAAAAAAGCGGCCCTCACTACTAATATTTAGGACTAGAGCCCACAGATAGGCACAGATGTTAAAGAACAGAAATAAATACAATATAGAGACGCGTAATTGCGCCACACGCCCGCGCCCGGCATATGGAAAAAAATTATAAATAGACTTTCTTTGAAACTCTTTTACTTACTTACTTACTTATTTATGTATGTATCATACATACATACATACATACATACTTGCAATGGCTTTGTTTTTTTCTATTGAGCTTTTTATACACGTGTTATTGCAGTTATTTTAACATGACTTATGAATATGAAAGTGATTCGATTTGGTGTGATTTTTTTTTGTCTCTTGCTAGCTTAAAGTTAAATAGTAATGTTTTCACTATTTTATATTTGGAGGTATTTTCTTTTTTCTTTTCAAAATGATTTAGTATGTCGGATTTAATTAATTAATTAATTATTATTAATTTAATTGTACACAAATGAAAATGGGCACAGTATTGTTATTGGAAATATGTTTGTAGATAAAAAATATAAATATCCTGTATATATTTTTCTACTAATCCTAGTGCCAATTTGGTATGATTTTTCAGCGCACTCATGCTGCGCACTGAGGGTGGTGACATATACAATAGGTCCACACAGGAGAATGAATTACTTTCATTTCTTCGCTGTGGCATGTAAATAAGGTGTGACGTTGGGGTCCGTCAATAAGCACAGAAAATCTCGAAAATGTTCGTATTCAAAATCCCGAAAAAACTCTCAAACTAAAGAAATATAAGGAAAACATAAAAATCCACATCATGCAGTTATGAAAATTATGTAAACAAACTTTCTTTGAAATCGGGAGCGTGGCTTATTTGGTTTTGTTTATTTATATTAAAGTTAGATTTTATTTTAAGTTTTTATTAGATTTTGCCTCTTGGCTGTCGGTTTATTTGTTCATTACTCAAACTCTATTTTTAGTATTTATGAAAATTGATTCTTTTCTAATTGCAGAACAAAATATCTCTCAGCCGGTGCGCAGTTAGACAGCCAAATTTAACTGTAAAAGACGGTAGTTGTCGGTTTAATTTTAATTCGTAAAATGCTTTTATATTTATTTTTTTCTTTTTCTGCTCTATGTAGGTACAGGTTCACATTTCAAAACTATAAAAATTTGGGTGTGCAAATAATTTCCCGTACATCAAGAAGAGCGAATTATACAATAATATATTTAATAAATTGCTCTTCTACAAGTGTTGTTAGTTTTTTTTATAGCAATCCAATAATAAGTGTCACAACAATTCAACATTTTGAACTTTCAGTGGCGGAACTTAACAACGCAATTGGTGTCAGCTAGAGCGTTGAAATGAAAATAAATATTTTTCAGCGAAGGGGCCGAACCCATAACTATCACTTTTGCAGTCCAAAAGCTATTAGATTGCACCATTATTTAGTAGGTAATATTAATTATTGAGGCGCCGTATCGTGACGCCATTAATTTGTCATATATGACAAATTAATGGCGTCTATAATAAATAATTATGAAAATTATATTTTTGCATCTAAACTTTATAATGAAAACATAATATTTCTAGCTTAAGCCTAAACGATTTAATAAAAAAAGTTCTCACGTGTGTCGCATGACAAAACATAATCACTGCCACATGTCGCAGCACTAGTTCGAACAAAAAAAAATTAAAAAAATATATACATACATCACTAGAGCGCGTTTGGGAATACTAAATTAACCCCTAACTCTCCATTTCGAATCGAAATGACACTTTCGTGAAAAAAAATTAACCCATTCTAGACATGTGGTTGAAAAAATTATATATTTTTTTAGTTGTTCAGAGTTCAGTAACCAGGTTGGTATTAAAAATACAGTTATTTTAGAGTTTTTTTATCGGTTCAGCGGTTTTGTACGATCGATATGATTAAGAACCACATGTCAGTAGATCGTGGACGCTAGTGATGAGCGCTTGTCGATATACAAATAATCTACTAATGTTTTTCATATTAAATATTAATTAATAGTAAGAAACCAACATTATCGGAAATATTGCATTTAATTTGGTCAATTAAGTATTCTATTTTCAATTCGGTGTAGTTCTTGATTTATGGCGTTTCGAGATTGCCAGTTGAGCATACCTCAGTTAACCGGTGTTATGTTTTATTAGACTATTTCGAGCACCCCCCTTATACAAGCCCAACTAGCTTTTATATTCATACAAAACTATACTATATAATAAAAACATGAGAAAGTATAAACCTACAGATAGGTTTATCAAATAACAACTTGTTGATGGGCTTGCAGTTAGTGGCAAGTCCTAAACAAAATTGAAGATAGAAATTAAATGTTTACCAGATCATTATCAGAAATTATTTATCGGTGTACATATAAGTAAGGTATCGAAAATTTTGCGGAAAACTTTGTCCAAATAAATTAAAATTTTAAATTTACTTAAAATGAAAAACTCAACGATTTTTTTATGAAACAAATGAAATAAAGAAGAAAACTATTATAATTTCTCGCTCTTATATTATAAATTTTTCGCTGCATTTAGGGACTGTTTAATCAGCATGATAAACAAATATTACAAATATTATCGACACAGTCCATCTCTCGTATGCACTTGTTCACCGTATAAATCAAGCTAGCGCGAGTTGACGGCGTATACGTAGATGATAATACAGTACGTTACTATATATTGTTTATAATTTTAACTACTTTAGCATGCTTTTGAAGATTTTTTAAGGTTTATTTTTATATATTGAAGTTATTGAGACTTGACTTTTGGTCTTTCATATTTGACATAATATATGTTTATACAATATAGAGTATATATTATATAAACATATATTATATAGTTCATAGTATAGTTCTGCGTTCATTTATTTAAATGAAACATACGTAATTATTATTCAATATTTATAGGCATATGACTCATATGAGATTAAATTTGAACGTCCATGTTCAATATTTTATTACCTAGGATATCTTAAGACAATTTGCCATAAAAGTTGCCATTACACAGCAATAAAAGAACAGCTTCATGCTTTGTCCCGCATAGCAAGATAGATAGAGGAAACCTGGTGTTACAACACTCCGTTGTCTATTTTCTGCCTGATTTTCGAGACATTGCGTGTTGAATGGCGGAATCCAACGTCGCGTTTCATCTACCAGATACAATGAGGAAATGAAAAACAACATTTGCGCTACCTTTTTTGCGTAAAGAATACTTAAAAATATTTATAAATGTTTACTGTTTTCTGTTTAAAATTAAAGTTTAAAACATCTTGAAAAGAAATAATATTTAACAGCTGTATAAATATTGAGTTTTGGCGAACTGTCACCAGTTTAGCATTAAAGCGTTGACAGCGTAAAGGGCTAAACAGATCATGCTGAAAGGACACGAATTCAAGTTCTATTGTATATCTTTTTGTGCGAGTTATCTTTTAGAAGGCAATAGGTGAATATACACGAATATAATTTCACGCTTTATTATATATATATATATATACACCCTACCCTAGACAGAGGGAACCTAGTGTTCAGACACTCCATTCCCATTTTTAGTTCCCAGAGCGAAAAAATAAAAATATATAATTTTCTCGGATGGGAATCGAACCCATACCTTGTCGCGTTTATCATCATTTCGTGTTTCATATGTCACCCGATATGAGAAACAGTGTGAAACTAATTTGAAACGAATATATAATTAATACAGCTATCACAAACAAATAAATGATATGACAGGATAACTATTCCACTAACAACACTGTCAGATGCGATGATTCAATATTCTCAACATTTGTTGCGCATGCGTTTCCGACTTATATTAATTATACTTTGAATTTATATTAAAGTTTGTATAAAATAATATTAATGCTCGTTTCCGTTGTGCATTTATGACAGTCCTGTCATAGCTCAAACTACTGATACATATATTGTATCTCTATATGTAAGTGTAGGCCACTGCCCAGACGACGGTTTCCCTACTCACATACATAGTCTTATGTATATAATGTATATATTGTTTTTTATAGATGAAGACAAGTTACCAGAATTATTTTTAAACATGCATTCTCCTGTGTAAAATTATCTATTTTTTTACCGTTCAACCTGCTTCGTGTCTTCTTCATACAACGTGACAATGGCGAAGTGATATGTGCTGGCGCTCGGAACACCATAATCAAAGGACGGTACGATACCATATATTGTATATTTTTTCTGTCGTTAAATTACTTAAAGAAAAAAATACTTTTGACTTTGACCAAACAAAGTGCGGTATTTACTTCTCCCACTTAGCACTCAATGCCTCGAGGATTAATGAAACAGAGTATCTTAGTACTAGGTTGCCTGGCTCTTTCGAATACGAAACTAAAAAATTAAAATATATCTATGCAATTCAACATGTATTAGAATTGATAAAGTTATGATTGCAAACATATATTTTTTATTTTTGTCAAATGTCTTTGTTTTAATTGTATAAGGCTTATATAGAGCAGTTCAAACTGTGTGTTCATTAAAAATGGCGATGGAAAAAACTCTACGTACAATATAATTTTAAATTTTAAAGCAATTGTTAAATTTTTTTATTAGTCGCCTTGTTAAACAAACAATTTTTTTTCTTCATAAAAGTTCTTTTCCACATTGAAACCAAAAGAAACATTTCTGCATTCTATGAATTCACCGTGCACGTGTTTAAGGGTCGTTGCATAGATCTGCGCTTGGTGATCTAAGACTTGCTTACAAATAATTTTCAAAAGTATTATTAAGTAAATATTGTATATATTTTGAACGTTAAGCTGTATTCCACATAGAGCCTCCTCTACCCTAGAAGGCAATAGGAACCCAGTGCTTAAGAAACTCGGTTCACCACACGTCGCCCAATTTTTGAAACAATGCGTGTATCACGAAACTGACTCATACCAGTTAGGTATAAATAAATTTCGTGTTTTGTCCTCTTACCCAAGGGATGAAAATGAAAACCGTTCCGACGAGTTTGAATCGAACCCACAACCCTCATTTTTATAGTACACTATGCCACACAATTTAGATGTCTTATTTTAATAAAAAGTTAAGGTTAAGTTACTTAAAAAAAGTTAAATAACACTACATTCACTTATAGATTTTTTCTATAATAAATAAGGTAATAAATAAAACAAAAACATTATTTGTAATGATTTGGTTTAATACAACACTAATTAAGTATAATTTACAATGTTCAAAGTGTATGGAGATAATGTCCCACTTTGGGTGCCACTATTACTATTTCAACTGATACTTGTATATAAAATCTGTTTAATAATATTTAAGTAATTTTGACATAATTAATTATAGTGTAATTGATTTAAATATAAGATAGTATCTTTAATTTTGAATAAAGAACAATAATAGAATTTTAAATTTAAATTGTAACCCAAATTATAAAAAAATTCAATGTCATTTAACATGTTAAGTACCTATAGAAGAATTTTAGATGTCTACGGAAAGGAAAATCTAACAGAATAACTAGATATTATTATAGTTTTATGTAAAACTGCAGTGCAACTACACTATGTTATTTTAAATGCGAATTCGAATATATAATAAAGTCCAATAACCATGAAGATACAGTTACTATACATAGTTGTGATATGATTATTTTCACCCTTTCACATATATTACTGGAATAACACGATCTATTGAATACTTTTATAAATGCTTATAATATTATAATAATCATAATCATAATAATCATCGCAATAATAACATTGTTATTACGAACCATTAAAAAAAATTCCGAACGAACCGTTCGAATTTCATAAAAAATAATTCTCAGAAAGTTTTTTTTTAAGTTTCATTACACATTATATTATATTTATTAGTGTGAAAATTTTACTACTAACCAATGTATTACATATTTTTTCGTCTAAATTTCCTACAACATGAACGATAATATGCATTTATACGATTTATGTAATATATATATAAGCTTAGATATTAATTCAAACAATTTACAATGTAAAGTGGAAATATAATAATAATAATATTTACAAACTATATATTATAATATAAACAAAAATCAATCCCATACTATCACAACCTCAACAGGTTATGGCACGGCGGAACATGAAACACGAAAAACATATAATAAAAAAATATATCAGATCAAAAAAAATCAATTCCGTATACGTTCAGTACTTATGATAACTATAAAAGCTTTCTGGCTGTTTTTTTTTTATCTGTTGAGATCGAATTGTCCTTGTCACTTTAAGTGTGTGCTAAAAGTATTAACATGTTAAAAATGTAAAATAATATTTAAAAAACTAAATTAATATTATTAACATTTTTTTTCTTAATATTTGTATTCGTAAGCCGTCGTGACGCAGCGGCACAAATATGTGACTGTAACGTGACGGGTGTGGGTTCGATCCCCAATCGAGGAAGTGAAATATTTATTTACGTTTATATTTCCAATTCTTCGCTCTGGTGTTGAGGCGAAGCGCGGCGTTGAGTTTTGCAACACAACACGCAATGCCTCCAGAATTCGGCAGAATGTGAGCAACGGAGTGTCTTAAGACACGAGGTTATCTCTGCCTACCCTGATGTGTGCGGGATACAGGACGAAAGTGATTTGATTTAATTTTGTAATATATAATATATACTTCAATCGACAGGTTTTTTAATTATGATTAATCTTAACACTTTCAGCACACGCTATTGTTAAGTAGAGTGTAAGTTGATTATAATCAAAAATAATAATTAAAATTCATAATTTTGGAACCAAAACGCTATGCGCACATTTACACTACGACAGACAAATACAACTACTTATTGTTCTTATTTGTTGTTACAAATAATGATTATACAATTTTGATATGGACCTTTTAAGGTAAACTATCGTTGACTGACCGATTAATTAACTTAACTAACACTTAAACTAACTATAACCACTAACAATTCGAAATATTTAACTTTAACTAATCTTATTCATAGTCATATTAATCGTAATCATAATAAAATAAAAATCATTATTACAAAAAATAAAAATTAATAAAACTTAAACCTATAATACTTGAAAGATCCCGTTAAAACCGGGAAAAAAGTAATAATGTTGACATAAAAAAAATATTTGGTTACTCCTAATTTATATGTAATTTAATTATAAAAATTCAACAGTGAACACATTAAAACACCGTCCGCTAACTTGAAATAGATCTAAACCCGTAAATATAATCGTATTATATACTGTGACTACACTACACTACGTTCTATAATATAATATAATAACCACAAATCACTTTATATTGCTATAATATATAAATTCAGTTCATAATTTCACTGTAACGTCCAGAATATAATCACAGACCGAACGACTCTTACATAAATCGTAAATCCACTCTGAGATCGACTATTTTAACAATTTTTATTTACTTTTTCAAGTTTCCATAATCTTTCAATTGATTCTGATCGCGTTCATGATTTGGGAAGTAATCGTAATACACTTGATTATGATTCTGTTCAGCCTCTTTATATAATTTCTAAGGCTTTTTTAGTTTTCGTATTTATTTATCAGATCTCTGTTCGTTTAAGGATAAATTTTCGGCTTCATCCTTGATATGTGACATGGAAGGACGATATCTTTCCTCAGGCCTAGGATAGTCATCATAAGGACTAGTCTCGCTTGAACGATTGCTAGATGATTCCTTATTAGAATTTTGATAATCTCCTGGAATTTGTAAAGTAATGAAATTAAATAACAGTAAATAATTCCTTTAATTCTGGGAAAATTCATTATATTACACTCTTGTTTTTGAGAATTAATAAATTTCAATTATATATCGTATTGATCTTTTTAAATTTTAAAAATAATTTAAATTCAAAATACTTGATTTTAATAATCTTACTTTGCAATCAAAGAATATTCAGTTACATGACTTCTTGCATATATTTATAAATGGTGATTTGAGTTTATCTTATTATACAATAAATAAGAAATATCTAGAAATACATAAATAAACAAACGCACCTTTATTAGAATAATCAGAAGCTTGCATCTCATTTTTCAATGCATACAAGTTAGGTTTGACGTCCTGCGCATCGCCAGCGCTTAGATCTTCAGCCTTCACTTCGTGGGAGGAACTGCTGCCGTAGCCATTCATCATTGGAGGGCGGCTGTGGAATTTTAGGGTTTTTTTTTCAACGAAAATGGTCAAGTCTAGGAATTTTGGTACCATTACTGTATTGTGGAGGGGATTTAGTAAAATAGGTTTTTGGAAATATAAAGATGTTGCGAGATAATTAATGGAAGACAATAACCATCACACATGTTTTCATCTCATCTACCAAATTGCTCAACAATGGCATGTGTATATTTTGTGTTATAATTATGTAAATAATTATAAGAAATATTTTTTAAAACATCAAACAAAGTATTTATATTGATAATACAAATACTTTGTTTAATTAATTAAAATAATAAAATAAATGATTATGGATAAATATATTAGCTAATCCAATGCACACCTATATATTTTTTTACCTGTAATCTTCATGAGAAGAAGGATATTCCTCAGACTGCATCATGTGGTCGTCACCAGACATATACGATAAGTTACAGTCTTCCATCATACCCTGAAAATGTATATAAATTAATAAAACACAAAAGATTTCTTTTCAAGGGTTTAGTTTTATTATTTTAAAAAATATAGATAGAATTTAGTAAGTAACATTGAACAAATTTAAACATGACAAGACTTAGAAATCATTCAGCCAATCCCTCCAATGACTTCAAAGCTCCAAGAGTAGTTTATTTTGGTTACAATTTACCTGAAGGTTTCGTTTGAGTGCTTCGCTATAACTGTGAGGGCTCGTCATCATTGGTGGGCTCTGTGCTCCCATGAACCTGTTGTAAATTAAGTGCAGGTATAATTATACTGCAAATATTTATAATCTAAAAAAAAAATCTAATGAAATATATTTTTCAGCGTTTAATTTTATTTTTCTATTATTTCTATCAAATTGAAATATAAAGTTCATTTTTTACAAATCAAAAATAAATAAAATAAAACTCATACCCCGGCCATCACAGACCTCTTCATATTTATCAAATCATAAGTGTTATCAAAAGTGTTATATGTCAAGTGTAAAACTTGTGAAGTGTCGAATTTGGAAATTGTGAAACCAATTAGTTTGTTCGAATAGTTCATGTCAGAGTTAATATTTGGTGAGTGTGTGTGTGTGTAAAAAGTTAAAGATAATAAAAATAATAAAATAGATTTTAAAAAAGGCAAGCGTATAGAAAAATTGAGGAAAAAACGTCCCAAACCATACATGCGACAAAGATGCTCTCATGCAAAGCGTTAAGCCACTTACCCAAATTAGGTAACATGCAAACAAAGGGAATTTTCATTTTCACATCTCGGATATCCAACGACGATCTTCTTTACAATATATATATTTTTTTAAAAAACAATACATGCATGATAATTATCGAAATAAATAAGATTTTGAACGTTTCTCGTGGAGTCGCGCGAATGATGTACCTGTCAGTGGTACTTGGCAACATATGATTAAAGCTAATTAATCTTAAGTGTTAAAATCTATAGCAAAACAATTGTGTTATAGCTCCGCAATCTAGTTCTAGTTGTACTAGTGTGTGATTATATATCTCTAGATATATTTAAATAAACACTTCAATGTAATAAATAACAGTGATTTGTTGGTATTATATAAGCACACACATTTTATTTTCTATCATTATATTTTAATAAACATATGGCTCTAGTTTCAAACTAACATGACATATTGAATATATATATATATATCTAAGCTTACACATTGACACCATACATTATGGTCAGAACAACTATTTGACACTAAAAATCATTCAATTCAAGATTTTTAGATCATTCACATACAATACGCTATGGACACGATCGTCCAACGATTATTGCTTAGTTTCGATATATAACACGTATATTAATTATTTGGAACAGCTGCTTCTAAAACGTCATATTGATACTACATGGCTCATGTGTGTCTATTTCAAGCACATCTGAATTCTTTGATTCAGCTATCGTTACGTATTTGTGATTCAGCATTTTTTATACTTAATTTTTTTCTGTTAAACTAAATCCATCTTATTTTAATAATACTTCACGATTTTACATTTTTGCACTAAATAATTCTGTCTTATATAAAGCACGCCATCTCATTGTATTTTCGTTATTGTTCATAGATTTTTTTCGTTACTGGTATTGGTAAAAAATTATTTTTAAGACCGTAGAGACATCTCGGTCACAAAAAGCTCTAAGTGGCCTGTGAAATAGTTGAGAATGCTGAATAACAATACAAACACATATGCGCTAACAGATACGAGTAAATGAGAATAAATCGCGTATTAGCCGTGTCGTTGGACGTTCGCAGCGGCTTACTGTGGGGCGGTGGCGGGCTCGTACTTGCGCGGGCGGCCGCGGCTGAGGTGGCGCCGCTTCACGAACTCCGCGTCGTCTACCATCCAGAATGAGCCGAAGTCGTCCTCGTACCGCACGAAACATTTGTGCAGTGACAGGTTCGTCCGGATCGCGTTCTATAATTTGGCCCGATTTATCATATCTTGACAGGAGAGAGAGTTAGTAGTTCCAAGGATTATTTTGATTGTCATAGAAAGCACAGATCGTCGTCAGTTTATCATGCAAGGAACCGGGATGGGGATGGGTGAGGCAAGCCTGTTATTTAGTCCTTGCGCCGAAATCCACGAACACACACAATTTTACCTAAATACAAAATATACGACCACAATGTGACGACGTAACGATTGTTACAACGTCACTTACAAATTTAAAATCAACTACACAAATAATAATATAATAATATAAAAATTTTAAATCTGAAACGAGAAAAATGTTTATTTACACGATAAGAATTTATAACTAAGTTAGATAGAAAATATTTAAGAAGAAATTTTGATTAATATGTGAAGTGTGTTTTTTGTATTAAGTGTAAAGTTATTTTGTATTGGTAAAGTTATTGCAGTGTCTGACAAGTGGTGTTAATTTGTATTAAAATAAGTGCAGATAGTGTTTTTTAAATAATAAAAGTATATTTTATATTTTATAGTAATATGTGTTAAGTTACAACAGTTTTTGATTTGATTTCTTTTAAAATAATCATGTTTTTATTAAATAATTATTCATGATTATTTTTTATATATTTTTAATGACGTAATTGCACCATCTACATTGTGTAAATACACAAATGGTTAGAAGTCAAGTTTTTGCAGTGTTATTTGAATCATAGCAGAAGTTTAAATATTTTGTAGAATAAAAATACAAGATAGTGTGTAATAGTTTGCAGTTAAGTAATTAGTATTTATGAAGCTTCATTTGTTATCAGAAGTGTCACTGTTAAGTGTTAGAATGGTGATGATGATGACGATGGTGATAGTATTAATGATCATGCATGTTGTCAAACAGTGTTATTTGTACTGATACAAAATATCGCAACATTTCCACATGAAATTGTCACATTGCATAAAAGATTAACCCAAAAAAAAACAAAGTATAGTCCAAAACTGATTGTGTATATATGAAAAGTGTACGATTGTACATATTTTGTAATTATAAAGGAATTCTTGAGGGCACTAACCGACGTATCATCTAAATATTATATATAAAGTGTGCAAATGTAATCGTCAAATGGTCTGAGCGTGATGAAAATGTGCAGTGTGAAATTGTAAACTGTAAGCGAAAATATGTCAGGACAAGTCCCACGTGTTATGTAAAGTGCAAATTTGCAATATTAATTGTAAATGCCCAAGCAAAACTTTCTTCAGAGACAGTTTAGTTCAGACCCATCATATAATTAATTATTTCATGTAAACAGTAATGGTACTTTATGTAAAAAGTTGAGTAATTTTGCACGAGGTATAGTCTCCGATAAATATAGTTCTGAGAAAAGATCCAATGTGTCAAGTGCAAACCAAAGGATGTGTGAGGTGTACAGGTGTAACTGTAAGTGTAAAGGTTTTTATTATCATAGAATATGTAAACGTGAAGTGATCTGCTTGCCGGTTTTGTCCAGCGTATAACCAAAAGTCTAATATAGTGCAAACGTGAAGCAAGTGTAAACGTGATGTGATTGAGCGGTGGAGTGGCACCCAGCGTGTCATGTCATGTATTTATGTATCATCAGAACGTTTCATGCCAAATCTGTAAGTGTAACTGTAAGTCTAAAATGTGAGTGTGTATTCTCAGTGTGCAAGTGTATCTGAAATGTTAACGTGAGGTGGTCTGATCAGCGTGGGTGATGTACCCACCATTGAGTATTTCATGTTTAGTGTGACAGTCTGCTCGTAGATTGTACAGCAAATAACCAAATGTGCTATGTAAAGTTTCCAAGTGTGCCTGAAGTGTAAATATATAGTGGTCTAGTCTCTTGGGTGTACCCATTATACAACCAAGTGTGTTATGAAGTGTGCAAGTGTATCTGAAGTATAAACGTGAAGTGGTCTGGTGGGTGCGGGGGCAGTACCCGGCGTGTACGGGCGCGTGCGCGGCTCGCTGTGGCCGGCGCTTGTAGAACTCCACCTCGTCAACCGTCCACACGGCGCCCTTCACGTTCTCGACGCGCATGAAGCATTTGTGTAGCGACAGGTTGTGGCGTACCGCGTTCTGTTTTTTTGTACACTTTTTGGTTTATTTTTTCTTGTTTTTTGCGTGGTTTTCATTTGGTTGGTAGGACTTTTTTTATTTAATATAGAATATGAACCTTATTAAAATTAATAAATTATTTCAATGTCTCAACGCCAATATTATTTCTTTTCTATAATATGTTAATTAAATAGATGTAGTTTCTAATTAATATAATATAGCCTTTGTATATTTTATACATATTTTATAATACATTTTAACAAAAATATATTTCTGCTACTATAAATAAAAAAATGTGATACATAGGTTCTGGTCTTTTTTAAAAAAGGTTCATTTCATATTTATTATGAAGTCCAAATGAATTTTGAAATGAATAATTACTATAGTATTTCCTATTTTAAATATACAAAAAATATCATAAAGAAAAATTAATTCATATTAGATTTGTATATTTTTTTAATACCGACATCCATTTTTAACCACTTTCAATACTAGAAAATGATTGAAAACAGTAAATATAAATACCTACATAAAGATTATATCACAGATATTACAAGCTAATTACTCTAACTACAGTTTACCTTATAATTCTGCAGCGATGTACAATTAACGTTTCAAAAATGTATTAATGTATTCATGTATAAACATATTTCCAAATTTACCTCAAAAAGTCTATTGCATAAAATAATTTTAAGTCTTAAGATTTTAAAATTGATTTCATTGAATAATAATTATTAATATTAAAATAAATCCGATAAATATAATAATATATTCTGGAATATTCTAAATACTTAATAAAAATCATTATTGTTTCGTTAACTAAGCCCACGTGAATAATACTTTCATTATCGTAATAATAATCGTAGTCTTAAGTGATTCTAGTTACAATCTCCAGTGAATAAATTCTTTAATTTCCAAAATCACTTTAAGTATGCTTTAGTATTCTTACCTTCCAAGTAGCAGCGTTACGTCTAAAGTAGCAGAAAGTGGATTGGAACCAGTTGTATATCTCGTTTAGAGTTAGCTGTTTATCTGGTGATTCTATTATAGCCTGGAAATATACATTTATTTTCATATATTTTCAGTTTTTTGTAACAACATATAACTATATATATATATTTTTTTAAAAATATAGGTATAAAAAAGACAAAAAAACAATGAAATTATGTAAGCCGAAAAAATGGTTGGCCTATTATTAACTATTTTGAAAAATAGGCAGTAGAAGCCTTTCTTGCTTTGTAGGCAGTGAGAAGGTATAGTGTTAAGACACTCCGTTTCCACTTTCCGACGCATTTTCAAGACATTGCATGTTGAGTGGTTTAACTTAACGCCAAGCTTCGTCTACCAGAGCGAAGTGAAAAATAAAAGAAATTGTCCCACTTATTTCTCATAAAATTACAATATTGAAATAGTTATAAATAACCTGTCGTATAAGCGATGCGTATGTAAATGGCGGACGCACATCAGCCGTCTTGTAGAACTCACGATTGCGTTGTATTTCTGAAAAATATTATGTACTAATAACATACAATAACATTAAAACTTAAAAAAAATGAATTCAATTAACAAAAAGTAAAAAGGCGCCCGTATCCCTGAAATTAGGTCAATAAATATGTTTTTTTTTTAAATCACTTAATTTTTCACTTTATAAGAATCGGAATATATTAATATTATAATAATTAAATATTGTTATATAATTTCAAATAATTTTCTATTATAAATATATTTATAATAGAAAATTATTTGAAATTGAATTATATGGTAAATAATAAAATATTTAAAATATTATATTTATAGTGATTTTTACCTTGTTGAACATCTAATCCGGCTCTTTCGAGCATATAAGGCAGACCTTAATATGAGAGAATACTTTATGTAAATGAACATTCATAACTTATGACCTTTGATTTTTTGAACTTATGAATTTTTTTTGAGATATATTCACACTACTGTACTTTCATATACCTGTACTTTCATATAAAAGGAAAGAGTAAACATTTTAATACATAAAACATTACCTCCAGCAATGGCGACCCCAGATTTATCAGAAACGCGACGTCGCACTGGGCCTGGTGAAGCTCCTTCACTTGCCGGGCCTATTAATTACATAATATTTGCATTACAATATCACAATATCAAATACTGTTTCACAATTTTCAATTACCATTCACGTCTTGGATTGAATCTGAACGATTTTTACTTAGGTGATGTTTTATTTTTTATTACGGTGAATAAATTAAAACAATATATTCCCTTTCACGGGAATCGAGCCCACAACCGTAGACTACAATCAAACGCTGGGCCGCAATGCCACGAAAGAAAAATAAATTAGCCTGAGTATAACTGTACAGTCGGCTATGCGTGCGTGCTCTGATGTTGGGTCTTCTGAACTTTAGCACACAGCAGGGAAAGGCAGATGGAACTTAGAGATAAGACACTCCGTTCCCCACTTTCCGCCAAATTCTGGAGGCATTACATGTTGAGTGGCGGACCTAAGCGCCGTGCTTTGCCTTGATATGATTTCATCTCCTCGAGTGAGGATCGAACCCACAATCAGCCGGTTTTACAGTCACACTTTGTGCCCTGTGACTCCCGGAAAAAATTAAATCTTTTTTCCCCTTAAATCTCACCATGTGGTAATTTAGCGTGATGGTCGCGTGCGGCGTGCAAGTGTCGCATCATGGCCGCCAAGCGATCCCTCTCCCTGCGCAACTGCAGTTCTAGCTGTGCTACCACCTGCATCTGCACTCGCGCTTGCGCTGCTGATCTGTCGTCGAGGGTGTGTGCTCCTTCTAGATGTCTAAAACGGGGGAAACATTAAAGACTTATGTTTCTTAGCATTCCACCGTTCTGGACATGACGTTTTGGGTGGCGGTCTGTAGTCTCCGTCCGTTTGAGACATTGCATTTTGAATAGCGAAACTCAACTTCGTTCTTTGACCAGTTACTAGAGAGATATGAAAATATTGAATAATTCATTTGTTCGAGAGGGATCGAACCCAGAACCGTCGCGTTTACAGACACACCCTTATGCCATTCGCTACAACGGCCTAACAACGGCCATGGAGAATATTATTATTTTGTAATATATATTAATTGAACATTTATAAAGTATATTGTAATGCTGGTAGGACCATTTTTAGGTCCCTCTTGCAGGGTGTAAGAGAGCACCCTGCAAGTGTGGGGATGGGGGGTGAATGGGTTGGTGGTACCTTAAATTTGGTAATTAATATTAATTTAAAAAATATGTATATGTTTTAAAATAGAACTATGTGTATATTTTTAAGTATTTGCAAAACTAAGCAAGACGCGAACCGATTATATAAAATTTAACAACCACTTGATTATTAATAACAATGACAATTTCGAAGACACAACATTATAAAGAATTTATTCTGATTTAAAACATAACATTTTTATTTAACTTTTCAATAATTACTTGAGAAATGCTTGAAAATCTTCAGCGAGTGCATCACAGCCAGGCCACTTGCAAACACCGCGTCCGAACAACGGGTGCTCCTCTAATTCATTGCTCCATAGCATTAAACCTGAATAAATTAGTATAAACCATATAGAGGATTTGAACTCGCACCTTTTGTCCACCAGATTTGGGTGGGCATATAACCCATAACCATCGTCTTACAGTCAATCGCTGCCCCATTGTACTACGCCAGCGTAGAAGTGTTTCATATGGATATGTTTCATATTCAAGGAAAAAAGTTTACATATTACACTAATTCTATTGTAGAAACTTATTACATTAACATGAAAAATTATTATTATTTTAACCAAACTTCAAAAAATAACCTACTGATTTATTATCTACTACCTTATTTCCCCTATAAAAAAATTATTTGACGAAACAATTAATTAGTTATATTCCCACAATTGGGATTTGAACTGGTAACTCACCCGGCGGAGCATTAGGCGGTACAGACAGAGGCGCATGCATCAGGTACTGGCGCTGCACAGCCTGCAGTTGTTGCACTAATTGTTGTTGTTGTGCATTCAGTTGTTGTTGTAGAGAGCCTGTTGTGAATGGAAAAGTGTTTCTTTTATTAAAAAAAAATGTCTAAGTACCTACAATAGTAAAAAAATGGTATAGTGATATTTCTCAATGATGTTTCTTACATTTTGCTCAATTTCAAGAGTGTTGAGTAGCGTAACGTGACGCCACGCTTTGTCTTTATAAAGCGGGAAATCAAAGAAAACCTGTGTAAATAACCTTTAGTGAACAATTTGGTCGAATAAGAAATGAAATCAGAACAATCTCGTTTGTCGCATCGATTGGAAACTATCCTGATATCCCCCGACGGTCTTAGTTTATATATATTAAAAAAATCTTACTCGGAGAACTGTCTGGTTGCTGGAGATGAGATTGTGATAGCAGGTTCAAATTGATCTGATCTTGTATCCGAGATTGCTCCAGCTGCCGCTTAGCGGCTTCCGATGTCATATGCTGTTTGAATTCCTCAACTTAGTGATTTATTAAAAATACATATATATATATAATATATGTATTATTAATATAATACATATATACTAAGTATTAGGTCACTTTATTGTCATGAATAGAAATTATTTTTTGAAAATTGAGAACTATTTTTTAATTCACACCTCTTAACGAACTTTATACGACGAATAACACAAATATTTTACTTCTAATATATTAAGTAAACGTAAAAATATCCATTTCCCAGTTAAAAGTTCAAAACTAACAAATAAAGCTAAAAAATCCAGATTGAAACTATATAAATTCAATATATTTCAAATCATATCTTTTAGTTATAATCTTTTTATATCTAACCTGTTTCTGCATATGATGCTGATGAAACATTCTCTGCTTCATCAGAGCCTGTAAATGCGTATGCTGGTCCAATATCTGCATCGCTAGCAAGTCCTGCGCTACCAACGGTAGGGGAGATCGGGCAGCGTTGCTACCGGCAGGGGAGACCGGGGCCGGGCTGGACTGTGTTGAACCACCCGTTGGGGAGGTCGGTGCACTTGCCTTGAGAATTATATCTTAATATATAATTACAATTTTTTTACTAATTTATAGAGTATACAGAGTAGACAGAGACCATAGATTCAAATATGATCATATTCGTTTAGATCAAACCAAGCGTTTACACGAGCTTTCAAAGTTGGATAGTTCTATAGACTCATTTAGGCTCTATAGAAGAAAAAAATACGTTTTTATTAGAGCCATTAGGTATTACAAAAAAAATAACTATGTATATACAATATTAAAATTTTTCAGCAGAATTTTCGAGACATTGTGTATTGATGGCAGTCGTTTCCTAGAGCGAAGCTACTTTATAATTAATTTCCCCAAATGGAATGGAAACCACAACGTCGCGTTTGCAGTCATACGCTTGTACCACTACGCCACGACAGCCTTATAATAATATTTATAATAATAAACTTTTAATCTAATGTACATACCCTTGCAAGTGACAAAGGCTCATTGTTGGGTGGCGGTGTGCGTCGCGGCGGTGAGCTGCGTCTGCGACGCCGCGCGTCACCGCCCCACCGGGTCTCGTCTCTATAATATTTTATGGGATTATGATGATATGATGTTTTTTTATGGAAAAGGCCAACCTAATGTCAAGACACTCTATTCTTTACAATCTGTATATATAAAATTATTCCGTTAATTATTGACTGATTGGTAACGGTAACTCTCTTGTTACCAGAGCAAGATTTTTTTTTAATTCATTCACTGATTGGGAAACGAACCATAACCACTACGTTTACAGTCACATATTAAGCCACTGCGCCACGACATCCTATATTAATGTAATATAATTATAGTTCAGTATATAGGTACATATGCTACCTATCCAAACAGCGGTCCAGCTCGAATGCGTTGAGAGGCGGCGGTTTGGCTGCTCCACCCGGGCTAGAATTCAATGCCGGCTCCGGACCCTGAGAGAAAACAAAATATTATTATTAAGCAATGTATAATACAAAGTAAATCAAAATATCAATTTTTGGGCTGAGGATGGGTGTAAGGTCATAGTAATATTTTAAATTGTAAAAAATATTTTTGGATCATATCATTTCTAGTCATTATTACAGAAATCTATCACAAATAAAAAGATCAGCTTAATCCGCAGACTAACCCTAATTGTTCTGTGGGATGCCTACCTCAAAATTAACAACTTGGCCACCTATAATCATAATTCGTATGGAAGTCTCTGTGAAAGAGTGCAACTCGCACTTGACCGTTTTTTTGTGCCTTGTTTTTTATTTATTTATTTGTCGGTACAAATATTATTATGTAAGTTTGTAGGTAGTATGGTCCAAGTTGACATAAAACATTCACGCACCTATTGATGCTAATGATATATTTCTACATATTTACTTATCTTATCACTGAAAAATCAATATTACTCTGTTACAGTAAATAATAGACATTGAAAATAAATGATCTAATTTATTTTTGATTAGCTTCACGCTTTATCCCGTATATGGCAGAGTGTAAAGGGATTCTAGTTAAGTCACTTCCGTTTACGACTATCCGAATTCTACGAACTCTACGCCGCTCTTTGCACGGTCACAAGAGTGAGGAAATGAAACTATTATTTTTAATTTCATATCCTCGGGTGGGAATAGAATACACAGTCTGTGAAGATTTATACTTTACGCCTGTGCACTTGTCCTACGCCCAGATAGGCCTTCATAATTGAATAATAAACGAATAGAATAACGTACAGTATATAAAATTTAATAAAGCCATACAAATAATTGACCACTTCAAAATGGTTTAGGTATAGTCGACAATGACTTCGCATAATATTTTTTGTTTAAACAGATTTTTATGTATTTTTTTATTATCTTATACCGGACTAACGTATTAGACAAAATTAACTATGTTTACTTATCCTTATAGCAGCATATGTATATTCATGACATACCAAATGTTACCTACTTCGTTAAAAATATTTCAAATAAATAGATAGACTGTCGCGAGGCCGTCGTAGCGCTGGGTATAAGAAATTGTAATTATAAACTTGATAGATACAAGGGCTTGATTTCCAGTCGGGGGTAATAATATTTTCATTTTTTTGCTCTAAGCGTGGCGTTGAGTTCCGCCACTCAACTCGCAAGACCTCAAGAATTCGGGGGAAAGTTGGGAATGGTGTCTTCATAGCAACGAAGTGAGTTACCACAAAGTCCCCATGTTCCCACAAAGTTGGTATACATTGTAACAGAGTAATATTGGGACACTGCTATATAGCAGTGTTGACATAGCGCAGCTACTGTCAAGACACTGCGTTCTGCGCTTTTCGCCTACTCTCTAGACATTGCGTGTCATGCGGCGGGAGCTTAGCGCCGTGCCATGTCAAAGCATACATCTGATAAATGTAAATCATACTCCCGAATAAGGATCTAACCCACCATCATTTTGTTTTAGAGTCAGATGCTATCCCATTGTGCCATGATGACCTCAATGCTACTTTTCGCGTAGAAGTGTACGGAAGCCTAGAGTTAAAACATTTAATTCCTTGCTTTCCGTTCGCATTTAAAATTTTACGTTTTGAGTGGCAGAACTTATGTTAGGCGATCGCTATTTGTAATCAATTAAGTATACGATTTGAGTAGAAGACCATCGTGTGTAATGCCAGTAACTAAAAGTTATTCCACGTTGATATATATTAATTACCATATATGGTATGATGAAACACATATCTTGTTTAGTACAAACAAAAAGCTGACTAATTTGTTTTCATCTCGTGTTTTCAATAAAGTTTACAAAATAAGATGTATAACAATGCGTGTAAATCCCTGATAGAGGAAAAAATATAGCAAACGTCGTATTTTCTGGATAATTAATTTTATATTTACAGAGTGTCTAAAGTAACTATAGGCACAGTTACATCGAAAAGAGTGATAAAGGGGTTATGAAATAAAATAATTTTCTTCTTTCATACAAACTCTTCAACGAGTAACGAAAATTTCATACCATGTGGCGGAAATAAATACTAAGGTTTTCTTTAATTAAGAAATTCCTAAGAAACTCTCAACAACTATGTTTAAAACAGGAAAGTCAGAATAAGTCGAGTTAAAATTAAGTAGTGGCTCTAGGTGGTACGTTAACAGTTGGGATTACTACTTAAGGAGTATTTTTGTAACAGTCATATCTAAGATACAATGAGTCTATGATGAAACTTACAAATTCACCACTATGCTCGGCAGTGAAACTTGAACTTAAAAATTGATGTAGAAAGAAGAAAAACTCGCCAAAGCGAAGAAATGAAATAATTAATCACTAATAATTAATTTCCCCGAGTAGGGGGTCGACCCACATCCACGCTCACAGCTCACACGCTTGCACCACTGCGCCACGACTGTCTAACCAACCATCGGTACTAGAATTAAAAAAAAATAACTTTGATATATGTTATGGAAGTAGTCGGCTAGATATATAAACACACTAGCACTATGAGAGTATGAGGTCAGTGTTTTGACTGACTGTGTAAACATCTACAAGTGTTCAATGTAAACTATTATGTGACCATTTTTAAAACGATTTGTTTGCTATGCGATTTCGTATGTGCCACGTTAAACATATTTAATATGTTGTTTCCTTTTTAATTTATATATTTGTTTATGGGTGGATGTGTGGGTTAATGACAGTTTGGAAGACTATTTTTAGGCATTTTATTTTAATATTAGCAGTGGTAGCGTGTTCATATTCCATTTGAAGTATTTTTATATTAACACGCTTTTATTAGATCGAGCTGTACTGAGCTACAAACTATGTAATAAAATCTAAGTATCTGAATTTGAATCTGTTGTAATAATTGTATCCGCATGAAACTTGACAGTTAGGGGTAAATTATGTGATATTACCATATTATAGTATCAACTAGCTGGTGTGATGATACCAGGTGAAGAGAGGACAAAGAGAAGAATAAATATTAGAACTCTTCAGAGGTTAATAATTAACCATTCGAGCTTAGGCTCATACAATTTACAGCTCGAAACACATTTTAAGTAAATAAATTAAATTAAATTTTATTTTAACAATATATTATTCATAATGTATAGATGTTTATTTAATAGAATGGTTTATTTAATAAGCCGCTTATGGTTCCCGAAGAACAAAGATTGAGCCACAGTTTCTAACGATGTTACTAACATAAATATGCCAAGTGTTCTTGATATAATGTAAAAAAGATCATTCAATTGAAAAATACAGCATAAATAAAATATAATAGGTAGCAAACGCGCGAAGCAGCGAGAAGGCGCTAGTTTTTTAATTATGATACATGAAAGAAATGCTTGCTCTGAATATTTAACATATGATTGATAGTACAGAGTTACACACGTTTCGTGCAAAAAATATATAAACAATGTTAATGATATTTTTTTAAAGGTCACGTTCAAGTAAATACGAATGTGTTACGTGACATTATATCGAATTACTTTCTTAGAACAACTAATAATTTTATTATATCACAATCTTTAATATTAATGCGGAAGTCATCTGCTTTTGTAATGTGTTCAAAAAACAAGCGTTGTAAGAAACGTTATTTCAAATTATATACCACAATAGGCGATCTTATATTGATCAAATTTTGGTATTTCTCTACCCCGTGTATAATAAATAGGATACCGTGGAAAATGCATCTTTAAATAAAAATACTATTTGCAAATAGTAGTCTCGATAAATTTTTCTATGTTGGTCATTTCGTTTACGGTTTAGAAATACCTCTTTCAGTTACATTTTTCCATCCATCCATTTAATTAAATGTAAATTTAAATAAACCATCGATTTAATTAAAAATAGTTTAATACTATATTTCGCATAACACAGGTAGGCTGTAGAAGCCAACTTTTCGGATCTCTCCATTTTATAAGCGAAAATCTAAGAATTATTATTAAAAACAAAATCAACTGACCGACACACTACACCTCTTTTTATATACAACACTGCATGTTGCCTAGATATTTATTAAACATACATACATATATATTTAAGATATTGTATGTATGTATATATATATAAGATATTGTATAATCGAATGTCAGGTAAGCCACAGTACGTGTATGAGTAATACTATCGCGTTTCATGTTTTGTTTTTACGAAAAACACCGCGTGAGACGGTGCTGTTACAATAACATGACTTTATAAGCTTGCTTACTTTAACTTTTATTATTCATTATTTGCGGTTCATATTGAAGAATGTTTAGAGAACGAAGAGATAAGTCACTCTTTACTAATATCACCAATGAAGGAAGACTCTCTTCATTGGTGATATCATAGAAAGAACGTCACACTGACAGTCTGTCTCTATAAATGTTGAGTAATTTCTATTATTTTCCGCCAGTGTAGTACAAAAGATATTAAGATTTATGAAATCAATATCTCAAATAACATAAACATATGAATATTCTTAAAAATTTATACATTACTTGCTTTTCTAAACGGAAATGGTAGAGGATTTAATGATATTACCATGTATAGAAATAAGAAAATTTATAGAAAATAAAAACTTAAATGCAACGAATCACTTTTAAAAGTCTATAAACAATTAAATTGTCTATTACAACCCTTAAAAATCTGATGGAAATTAGTGGATGGAGAGGTTTAACACTAGTCTCCCTCTGCCTACCCTGCTACATACAAGATATAAGCGTGAAGCGTAAAAACAAATATCTATTATTGACTTAATTCAGGAATCAAACCCAAACAACGTTAAATATAATGATCTGATTACACTTAATCTAAAACTCACCTGTCTCACAGCGTACAGCATCGTATTTTCTTTATAATTCACAAGTTATTGTAAATTTAATACCGCGGTTCACTTGCTCGGTTACAAACACGATCAACAGTTACGATTCATAATCAGTATTATTTATATTAATTGCAGTGTTTATTCTCATATTTTGCTATGATATCGTCATAATATCGTATATCCTGGGTAAATAATAATATTATTAAAGTTTTTGTTTATATTGCTGTTTAATGTTGGATTTTTTTTTAAATTTTGCTGTTTTGAACATTCTTAATAATAGTTTTTTACATTTTTGTCTGATATCGCCTAATAAGTGGAAGTTTGAACCCCATTTTAGTTTACGTAGAATGGTTTGTATTGTAATTTATATATACATATAGTCCGATTAGAAAAATTGATTGGTTCTTTCAAAGATTTTTAAGGAGCAAACTGGAGGCGGGAAAGATTTATAGAAAGAATGAAAAGGAAATAAAATATATAAAAAAATAGAGCGTCAATAGAGGAATCATAAGATATTGTAAGATATAATATATGGTAATATATGAATACAAAGAGAAATCTGCCGTGAAACGGAGTGTCCTTACACTTTAAACTAGCTTTCCTCAAGCTTGCCTAGGATACAGCGAGAACGAATAAAACTAGTAAAAATAATTAGGTGTGTGTGCAATCTAGGTTTGATAATATAAAGTTTGCCAGGTCGCAAAACCTTACATAGATTATTTTCAAAATAAACGAACATATATTTATTACAATATTGTACGTAGAGGGAACATAGTGTTAAGACACTCCGTTCCCCACTTTCCGCCGATTTTGGAGGTATTGCGTGCTGAGTGTCGGAACTCAACGCCGCCCTTTCCCTCAACTATACTGAGTATAATACGTATATAAATACCAAATTAAATGCAAATTGAAGAAAATAAACACAATTCGCTATAATAGTTCGCTAAAATGTTATACCATCTTGTATATTTACACTAAAATCTACCTAATGTACAAGAAATACAATATAAACGTACATAAAATAAATGAATTCAGTATTAGTAGCTGTAAAGAGCCCCGCCCGCCCACTGTTAAGCGGCAGGGCGGCACTCTACAGTGGCACGCCTACCCGCTGAAAAGAGACGCACACGGACGTCACTTTTTTATCGTTTTTTACTGATAAATTATGTAGTAGTTTTAAGTATTTTTTATGATTAATGTGACAAATTTTGTTATTAATATATAATACTTGAAAAATTCCGTTTAATAACAATGACTAACCCTCAAATTCGTTTTCTTTAACTACAAAACGTAAAAACTTCTTTTTCTCATTCCCGTAGGAGTTTCAAGAAATTCTCTCTTTTTCACCCTAACCTTCCCTACATGCCAATTTAGTCAAAATTATTTAACAACCATAAATATAGGGCAAAATTTTGAAACGGCCTTAAGTTCCACCATTCATCCAAAATATATGCAACGTCTCGAAAATTGGGCAGTACAGGAAGAACGGAGTGTCTTGACACTAAGTTTCCTCTACCTACCCTACATATGCTGGATGGAAAAAACAAACTTAAAGCATGAAAGAAAAAAAAACAATATTTTGTTATCGATAATTTAATCTATGAGAAATAAAACTCAATTCAGAATGTTGTTAAAAATAAGTATATTAATTTAAATATTTTAAGAATATTAGAGATTTTATCCATTTTTTAAAAATGTTAATTCCAGCTTGAATATAATTTACCTTAAGTACTTACTACTTATGTGAAAGTAATTATACAATATTATATGAGGTTTTCCTGGAATTTAAGATGTGATATGGAAAATCTAGATTTTCCCGTTCACGCAATGATTTCTAGAAATACTCTGTTAATTCTCCTCTATATTAGGCAAGTTTACTCATTTGTGTCCAGTACCAATAGGTTTGTGCGTTGTCTATCAGTCACTCGATACTTTGTAACGTGTTTTATATATATATGTAAATACAGATAAATTAACAAATATATAATAAGGTGTAATTGATGTATTAATAACGACGTATGCTTCCCCGATAAAAATTTTACTGAACTAAATTAATGTAACTCGACTGATGGTATTACGTAATAACTGTAATCATTTTTTTTAATATTCACAAATACGACCACTTAACTGTTCCAAAATTCAAATATATATTTTTTGCATAATTTATACATATATTTTTTAATTTGCAAGGAAAATAAACAGTAGAATTAATTATTAAATTACAAGACAAGAAATTGTAACAAAGACTCAACTTAACTACAAACTTAATTAAAAGATACAAAAACTTAGTTGTAATCTACCAACAAAAAAAATATTAAAATATGAAAAGTGTAGTGAATATAGAGTGTAGGTGGAATATGTATGTGTGTGAAGGCACCTGATATCATAAAATATAAAAAAACAACTTCACTTTGTATCCCTTAAGTAGCAGGGTAGGCAGGGTAGGGATTATAATATTAAGACACTTCGTTCTTCATTTTCCGACAAATTCTGGAGGCATTGCGTGTTGAGTGGCTGAATTCAACGTCGCTCTTTGCCTCGACACCAGAACGTAGGAAATCGAAATATTAGAAAAATCATTTTCTAGACTCAGAATCCAAAGAATTAAAAAAATATCAAATAAATACAAGAGTATACTTTTAGATAAAGCTTCGCCAAATGCAGAAAAGCTTGAACGTTATCAGTTAAATTGTAAAGATAACATTGTGTAAAGCAAACAATTCTAAGAAATATTTTATTTAATAACTTTTATTGTAAACAAAGCTTATCACTCAACATTTGACCTGAATATATTTTCATATGTATAACGCTAAAACGTTTCCTTTGTAAAGAATTAAAAAAAAGATAGAAAAAGAAAGATGTTTTGACTGACTGACTGATTCTATGTTCAATTTTTAATTAAGTGTGTAGTCATTTCATTACTTTTTGGCTGGAATCGTTTCGAAAGGCATATGGCAAAACGAAGCCTCCTGATTTCGGCGGTAAATAGGGTACTGGGTGTCTTACCACTAGGTTCCCTCTGCCTTCCCTGCTGTATGCGGAATACAGCGTTAAGCTGACTAAAAAAATAGTACTTTACCATTAACATGCCTCTCATTCAGCAGTGGAACCCACAGCTTCTTTAAGAAAACATTATGACCTAGTGATAGTGCTAGGTTTTCCCTACTTATCGCAGCCTGCTGATTTGAGTGGTTTTGTTTTTATTTTTCCCACTTTATCCTGCACATATTCGGGTAGGTAGTGTCAAGGTACTCTATTCTTTTATTCAAATTATAGATATTTCGTGTTGAGTGGCGGAGCGCCACATGTCATATCTTATCAAATGAGGAAATAACAATTATTTTATCCTTGAGTGAAGATCGAACTAATAACCATCGTGCTTACAGTCTCATACGAAGAAACAAAATAATAGTTATAAATAAATAAAAATAAATATGTATATATAGAAATACAAAATTCCAAATATTATCTAATATGATAAACAGTTTATTAGCAAACTAAAGTGCAAAGATCACTCTTATCTATATTTTGTATGTGAAAATTTATTTATTGTAAGATTGGTTTTTCTTATTCATATTAAATATTTATAAATATATAAATAAAACAAAAGTGGTTATCGTTGTGTAAACAAAATTATTTTAATAATCATAGAGATGTTGATATTGAAAAAAATATATAAGTTGTTATATAAGTTATAACTAAAGATCACCCCCAACTTAATGTATTCTATGGAATTTTATAATAAACTAGAAGAATGTTACTATTAAGTAAAAATAAAATAATAGTAAGATGAAAAGATGAGGCCAGTCGTGGCGCAGGTTGTAAGTCCGATCTCTACTCAAGAAAATGAATTTTTTTTTGTTCTGGTGTTGAGGCTAAGCGCGACGTTGAGCTCCCCCACTCAAGACGCAATGCCTCGAGAATCCGAAGAAAGAAAACCTCAATTTACTAAATAATTGGCGTAAGTAATAGAGCAATTTACATATTTTTTCTTAATATTTATTTTTTAAAGTAGGTAGGAACCTAATGTTAAGACACTCCATTACTTAATTTTAGCCGAATTTTTGTTAATTGGTGGAACTCAATTCTGCAGTTTGCCTCGTTAACAGTGGAAGGAAATGAAAATATTGAATATTTCATTAGCTCCAGTGAGAATTGAACCCAGAACTTGTCGCGTTTACAGTTGCATGTGCGCCATATCTAGCGTCATTTTTCTTAATGCAAATAAAACTCCCAGTTAGATGACCCACATAATTTAGGACTTTTTAAAATTATATTATTGTAATAATAGTCTCTACTTTTGCATAAAATTAAAATTAAAACTGTAATTGTTAAAAATCTGACTGTTGTAAAAGAAACACACTCAGGTAAATCTAATAAAATTAAAATGCAGAAACATATAAAAATAAAAAATGCCTAATTATTCAAGTAAAAGAACAAAAATGAATTTATTCCACAAATTTTCCGGAAACATAAATAATAATACATATTTCGTTTATATAATACATAATTTCGTTTTTTCATTAATAACGTCCTGCAAAACGTCATTGCTATTTTTAAGTAGATACTATTCTTTAATTAATTCGTTATTTTTTCTTTATCTAACAATTAGTGTGAAGCGAACATTTTAAAACTACCAACTATATCACATTATATTTTGAACAAACTAAAGTTAATTTAATTAAACAACAATACTAAGAGCTATAGTTAAATTAAGTAAAATACATGACTAATTTAAATGTGCATAAATATGATTTCCTAGATAGAAAAAAATACACAATTATAGCACAGGGATAAATTGTAGTCATATTAAAGTATTGTGTACTACTTTTGCAAGTGAAAACGCGGGAAGAAGTTAGCCGATCACTGAACATTGCCATTGGCCGCCCACTGATGAGCGACGCTGATTGGCCGGCATCAGCGACACACCACGTGCTCATAAGTTACAAAGCTTTGCAGCAACTTTTTACGTTAACTTCCCGAACTTTTTATATTGCAATCTAATGAGTTTTATTTTATTAAATTAAACTAAATTTGTTTAAAACTTTATACGTGATGTTAGTTTTTTTTAATATTGTAATATAAAAGTTGATGTTTAATTCAATCAAAACTGAATTATATTTTTTTATTTTGGGAATGACAAGCTAGTAACTTGTTTAAATTTTGCCTGATTTATATTTCTTTTGTATTCTACTTACGAACACGTCGAAATTCAGCTCACGTTAAATTAAAAAATATATACTCAAATAGGATCCAACACCCAATAAGACTTCACCGAAATACGCGCTAATGTTCGACTCCGTACGAAAAGTGCGACAGCAAAAATCACTCAAACTGCTCTAAACGTATTAAAAGGATAAAGCAAAATAATAACAATTAAAAAGAATTCACAAAAAAATCCAACACTGAACAGCGACAAAAACTACCACTTATAAGTTCCTGCCCGAATGCAGTTCCCGATGCAAATTATTTACACTGCAGCAAAGTGCATTCATTCACAAAATAAAATATAAAAATCCAATCACAGTATAAAATGTCGACGTATGCTCTGCTTGGTGATGGAAAAATAATATATTTGCTCGAGTAACGCGCGTCTAAACAATACACAACAGCCTTCGGCGCGGCGGCAACAACAATGCTAGGTCGAAATAAGCAAGAAATATTTAACTACCGAAGCGGGGAGGGGCGGGCGCTGGCCCTCAGTATTGGCGCTATGGCTGTGGTAGTTATAGTTTACGTGATACACAGCTCAAATACAAATAATATAAACATTACAGCTGAGCATGCGCGGTGCTCGCAGACAAGGACGAAGCGATCTCGACTCCTGGACTATAGACTTTCTGAGACTCAGTATTTGGCGACAGATGAATGATTACGTTCAATTGATTTATTAGACAAACTAGAGTGTGTAGTGGATTCCCTAAATCGCTTTTTTATAGATTAATTTGCATAATTCTGACAGGGAGAGCGCGCGCGCCTCACTGGGCATGCGCGCGGTGAGACAGCGAAATGTTATTGACGATGCAAAATATTTATTTTTTGGCGCAACACCGACGCAGCTCCTGGTTTGAGCGGAAACGCTGCCATTTTGAATTTGGGAAGGAAAACGAAAACCGTTACCGTTACAAATTATGCTAACTTTCAGAATTTAGACGCTACACAAAGTTATATTGTAGTTATATATTTATTCTATAGTACTAATTTTCAGAGTAGAGAATATAAAAATATCTCCAAATTCGTAGATACATAGAATTTTTATAATATAGTAACAGTAGTTGAAAACTTTAGATGAGAACATTAGTTAACAAGCCCACGGGGAGTATGAAATGGATTTATTTCAATTATTATTCGACATGAGGGCATCACGCATGCGCAACTCCGCATTTACACCATCAGGGAAAAATTGCTATGAAAGTGTTTTGAAAAATGAATATTGCGTTTTTTATAAAAAAATCTATATATTTATTATGCATTGTAAATATATTTAAAATTAAGTAAAAATATTTTTATAAGTATAATCAGTCTGTCCCTGGAGCTAGACCTCCCGGACGCCAAAGGATGAGCTGGTTGGATGTCGTGATGCAGGACATGAGAGCCAATAGTCTAACCACCCTGGACGTGCAAAGCGGAGTATATTAAGCAGGTAGGCAGACCCCTGGCAACATACGGAGGGACTAATGCCGCGAGGAAGAAGAAACAGTATAATAAAGTATTATTTACCAAGGACCTGTCGATTCCTAACAATTATGATGATTTTATCACAGTCACGTCCATGGGAACTTTGAGCTTAGTTGGAAATTAAAGCAAATTGTGGCACGGATTAGATGTTTTCCTGATATTCAGGGTCCTAATCAGATCTGTAACCCTAGGTCTTGTCCACAAATATTATAAAGACGTTTGTAAGTCCACAGTGTTGCGGTCCTAGTTTGCTTAAAAATAATAAGAATAAAGTTTTTACTTGAGTTTATAAATTTTTATTAAGTGATTTTTATCTTGTTTAGATAAAAAATAGCCCAACTGTAGGTGAAAGAGGTATTATATGAGGTTCATACGCACAATAAAATAGACATTAATGGCGACGGACGTATGTAATTACACTCTTTAAAATAGAAATAAATCCTATTCCTCGGTGTCGTTCTATCATAGAAAAGATATTTTAAAATATAAAATTCATAAACAATAAAACTATTTTTTTCAATATTTCGGTGTAATGTACAGACATAACCGATAGGCCATTGACATTTTTATTGGGCGATGATTTAGAGCTATCGATTGCGTCGCCGGCTCTCGTCCGGAACAATTTGAATTTAAGGCATGATCTAGTGACACTAAGGTTTTTATGATAAATCACTATTCCTTCAACTTCAAATGATAATAAATACGTTACAGAGAAAAAGAGCTGAATTCGAAATATGGTTTTGTTATTGCAGTTTAATTTAAATCCTTATTTCTTTTTAATATTTAATTACGTACGAAAATAAATATAAACGTAAGGCTTTTGTGGGAAAAACGATATAAGACAAACGGTTTTCATATTTTCAAATAAACAATACTAGCGATGACCATAAACTATATAAAATTTTATTTTTTTATATAAAATATATCCTTATTCATTTAAAATAATGATAATAATAACGAAACATTAACACATCATGCTTATAATGCCAAAAATATTCTCTGAACATTCCACTGACAAGACCGTAATATAATATAAATTCTAGGTTACATAACAAAATTATTTAAAAAAAAATCTCAAGTATAATATATATTCTTCCACATCTAAAAAACTGAAATGGCGGTGAGGATTAACAAAAAAGTATTAATTAGAATTGAAGTATACTATAATAGTAAGTTATAAGCGGGGGCGTGGCACGCCCACTGTACAGTGACGCCCAGCTACGCTGTACAGCGACCGCCTACCCTCCTAGTGCCTGAACATTTTATATACTACAAACCTTGTATAAGCCTTTACCACATTCAACATTAATATTTCGTTGATTTATTTTCATAATATTGTATGGAAAATTACCATTTGTTTTGTTAGATTGGATATTGAACCAGTTCGTTTGAATTCATCTTCGTTTCTCATTAAACATATAATATATATTTTAATCTACTTAAAACACGAAGACGTCATCAATTCGACAGTATCTACGGTCTCTCTTGTAAAATGTTACCTACGTTAAAATAAATTTATTATAATAATATCTTAACTTACCTAATCGTGTTAACTACTAATTAAAGTTAACTACAGTATATTTATTGAGATACTGATACAGAAATCCTATATTATTTATTGATCTATATTCTACCGGTATTATACGACGCAAATTATTACTTCCATTATATCGTATGTATTTAAAACAAGCTTTACAGAAACCACAACCTCCTGGACTAGATTCAGTAATGGCGGCAACCGCTTCAGCCAGCAAGGAACAATAAAAGCCAAGACGCAGCAATTTGTAGATATATATATATATATATATATATATAGATACTAGCATATACTCGTATCGAGTACACAGAATTTATGAATAATAGCAGATCTAATTACTTATTAAATATATTGAAGCTATTATAGTAGATAGATACAGTTAAGATGGTTTTGGAGAAAGTTCTAACTTTAAATAGATTTTTCTATTTCAATATTTTTATTTATGTGGTCTCGTGGAACTTAACATGATCTTAGGTTTAATATTCCGACATGCAAAATATTTAAGGACCCTTTTACAATCCAATGTCCCTGCGAAAATGTTCCAAAGGACTGGCACGATCTCAACTTTCCACGCTATCTATGTAAGCAATAAGGCTATTAACAAGCTTTTTACACACTTAAAAAATATATTTAAAAAACTGTGTAGCGTTGTCAATTGAGCGCATGGCTGAATCAACATCATATATGGCACATCGATAGCATTTCTATGGCTTTTTTGACTGAGGTAGTCTAAGTGCTAGGTTTACAGCCCTGCATAATCTACTAGGTTGCGTCTGCTTTCGAAAACCGCTTGCAACGTTAATGGATATTTTGGTAGTATATATATTATAAGCCTTTATGTATAAAGTTAAATAGTAATTATAAATAATAGAATTGAATAAACAGGATTACTTAAACTCGTAGTTAATTATAAGAATTAAAAATAAGCGATTTCAAAATTTTTCTCGTTTGTTTCATAGTAACTAATGGTTAAATAAAACCATTGAATTTTACATATAATGTATTGAATGAAAAATCTTACAAAAACGTTTCACAACTTGTTTTCTTATAATAAATATATGTTAATAATTGTATTTCTTTTCATTGTTTTAATAGGTTTAGTAGAATACATATTATATCTTTAATTTTAGAGTGTTTGAAAACTTTGAAGACATTTAACATGAGCACTGGACCATAGAAATTCAGAATATAAAGCGTTATCTAAGGCTTAATGATAAAATATTACAAAGACTACATACGGTACAGGCAACTGTACATTTCAAAGTAATCTCAAACTCAATCTAAAACTATAATATTATAATAATTTGCCTTGTCTTAGTATTTTTTTTTATTGACGTAAACTGCAAAATTGTGAGAAAAACAAATTTTTTCAGCCCCACATTTTATCCTGTATTGAGACATTCTCAAAAGCGCGGTCTTGAGTTCCGCCACTTAACACGTATTGCCTCAAGGAGTTAATAGAAAATGGAAGTGTTCTTACTGGGGAACGTAGGGTCTTATCACCAGATAACCCGGTTCCTTCTGCCAAGTTCGTGAAGCTAAAAAAAAAACATCAGTATGTGAGGATTCTTCCACTTTCATAAAAAAATACAGAACTGATTCAGATGAAATTTTACAATAAAACATTACACATGAATATAACACATAGGTAGCAACCTCTTGTTATCATTTGGCCGCCTGTGGGTCGCTAGAATCCATATACTGATAATATACGTACCACTACATAAACAGGAGTATATAACAATAAAATTTGTTTACTTCATCAAATAACTGCCTCACTGAACTATTTGTACAGATCGTTAGATTTAGTGGTGGTAATAAAAGCAAGTTTTATTAGCCCAGAGATCAGCTATCTGGCAATCCTTTTGCAATGTTTTTATTTGAATGTCAAAGGTAATTAATTATTATGGGATCTATTTACTGCGGGCTAGCATTAATAGAAGGTAAAAATAAGAAAAAAACATAAAGTTATTGCTTTATAAAATTTCATGATAATAGTCTTTTGAGAAAAGAATAGTCACCATTCAAATCTTTGGCATAATTCATGAGCAATAGTTTTGAAGTTAAGAAGACATTTAATGTAAGTAAAAACAACAGAATGATATATAAAGATCTAGTACATATATCATTTAATCAGGTTTTAATACTCTAAGATTTGGTTTATTTGGAACTATTATATAACTATCTGAATATAATATATACATACATCTACAAGCACAATAGTGAAGTAAACCAAAAAAAAAAACTATATTTCTTTCTTTCAGCTTCACGCCGGGATACAGCGTGAATCCTAAATAAAAAACATCAATGAAATAAGTATTCTTAAGTACTTAGTTTGAAATATTGGAAACATTTAAAAGGTCAAAGCTTTTTAAAGAAGCTTAATAGCTCTATAAAGATGTAATCTCTTCACTAAATAAGGGAGGAAACCCTTGACAGTAAAGATGTTACGTAAATATGTATAACCAGGGTAGTTATTGAGAAATGGCAAAATATTATAATTAAAAGTATGGTACGAGATACGAGGCCAGTCGTGACGCATGGACACAAGCGTGCGACTGTAAATACGACAGGTTGTAAGTTCGATCCTATTTATTAATTTTAAATTAATTTATTTCCCCGAGCGGAAATCGAACCCCGTCGCGCTTACAGTCACACGCCTTTGCCCCTGTGCCTCGACGAATTTAACTTTTTATAGTATAATTTAATACAAAAATACCTACATTGAAGTAGCTGTGTTAATTAATATTTGTTTAACATCATGTCGAGCGACGCGACGACGGCAAAAGCTCATATCGAATTAGAAATTGAAATTTTGATTTTGTATTAATTTCGTATTAATATAGACTTAGTTGGAATGTTGACAGCTAGACATTGGATAGAAAAAAATTCTCGCATATCGCAACAAATTTTTTACAAAGAAAATAATAATATTATGAAGCCTTCATGGCGCAGGTGCACAAATTTGCGATTGCAAGCCCGACGGTTGTGGATTTGATTCCTACTCGAAAAAGAAAAATATTTAATATTCTCATTTCCTCGCTCTAGTAACCAGTCATAACGCGACGTTGAGTTCCGCCACTCAACACATAATGCCTCAAGAATTTGGCGGAAAGTGACGAACAGAAGTATCTTAATGAAGAATGAATTTTCTTAAGTGCAGGATAAAGTAAAGCTAAAAACATCGGTTGTGGATTCCCTTCCCAATAGAAAAATTCAATTATTTTTATTTTCCCACTGTGGTAAGACAAAACACACAGAAAAATTACGAGGAAAGCTTAGAATGGAATAGGGAACATTTATTTTATTATTTAGCGCACTGCTTTGTCTACACGGTGTAGTCAGAGTCAGCAGGTCAGAGGTTGTTAAGTAATGTCGAGTAAAAGCAGGGCAGGGGGAATCTGAAAACCTAGTGTTAAGACACTCTGTCCACAAATTTTCAGTTATTTTTTGAAGCATTAGGAGTGGCATCGCACGCTTGTGCCCCTGCACTACGATAGCCTCCAGATTCTTAGTACGAAAAGTAAAAATTTACATAAAATTAAAAAATAATAATAAACTTACCAGCAGTGGTAGTTGCACCATTGGTCTCTGTAACAACATCAAATGTATTAAAAATATTGTATACTCGTATATTTAACAACTACATTAGGAAAGTTTGAAGCAGGAATTAAAATTAAAAATAAATAACAATTAATAGGGTATTAAGCATTTTTTTTTATCTTGACACCGTATCCCAAATAAAGTAGGGTAGACAGAGGGAGACGTCAGTTAAGGTTATCGATTAGCCACTTAAAAATAATCAGTTCTAGACTAGATAAATAAAAAAAACCATATCTAAAATAACTAAAATCCTTGACTTTATTTCTTATCAATGTAGCGGAAATAAAAATTGCGTTACGTAAATAAAATAAGAAATATTAAAATGTAACCGTATTTCATGGTATTATTTCTTTTTAGTTTTTCTAAAACGCTGAACCCATTGGAATATTTTGGAGATTTCGCCAAGATATTATGGATCCAAGACATTATGGATTAAGTTGTGGAACTCTACACTGTAATTTGTCATGCTAGAGTATGAGATATGACAATCATACATTCTTCTGTGTGGGGCTCAGGGTATTTTGTATAATTCCATTCATAATAAATTAATTAAAATATTAATATATTTATTTAACCAATTAGTTTTATAGTGTATGTAGTCTTATTTCATTGTTTGTTAAAATTAAATTGTTTATTTCAAATTATAATATAGTTAATTTTTAACTGACTTCTATAAGAAATGGAGGCTGTTAGTTACATAATATATGTATAGTATTATTTTATGCACATTCTATCTCGCTTGTCTGTATTTACAAAATATATCAAATACATTTCTCCAAATGAGAATGGAATGTGAAAATGAAAAAAATTAAATCGAATCCAGGACCCACAATTAAATACGGCCAGGCACTTTAAAATTAAACTTGAATGGCATTATTTTTCTTTATATTATTAAACGAATGTTTAATATTCTTATCGTATCTAAAAAAAATAATAAATAAACGAGATCAGAGTGACACCAAATAAGGTCACAGTATATGTACATTGCCAAAATCTTTGAACCTGATATATTCCTTGACCACGGTTTCGCACGCGCAGATAACTTTTATAATAAATATTATTTATTATTTGACTTTTTTTTATTTAGTTTAATGAATAGAATCGAGTACGAAAATTCGTTCTGTAGTTTCTGCTTATTTGTATTACGTATTAATATTTATTAATTAAAATTTTTGTTTTCATAGTTTCTCAGTTCTCGTTTCAAAACAAAAATAATATAATATGACAATAACTAATATAATAAATGTTAAAAAAAAAAAAAAAAAAAAAAAAAAAAAAAAACTAATATAATAATGAATAGCTTCTAGCTTCATGTTATACTCGTATCTCGCGCATAGCAGGGAAGGCAGAGAAAACATGGGAAAACTAATGTTAAAGCACTCGCTTCTCCACTTTCCGATTATGAATCAACTACCCTACTATATTAAAAAAAACCTTATGATATGATTATGATTTGACAAACAAAGTGTTTAAATATATTTTCTTAGTGCTTCATAAGTAATTTTTTTTTCTTTAAACTTTTATTAAAAATATAACATTACTATTTTCATTCTATAGAATCATATAGGTAGGAAGTTATTGAAGCTATAAACATGAGCTCATTATACTTATCAACATCGAGTCTATGTTTAAATAAGTGGATCAGAGAATCTAATGTCAATTTTTTTTTCTGCTATCCCGATCTCGAAAAATTTATATACAATGACGAATCCTCCAGGTACCGAATCCATGACATGACATCCAAACATCGTGTTTTGCACAATCAGATTCTGTCCCACTGCACCACGACGGTGTTCAGTGTTTTCGCATAAAAGATATAAAAATGCAATTTTTACGGTAAAATTTTTGTTTTCAATCAATTTCTTTTGTTTATAAAACCCGTAGAAATTGGAAACACATGAAAAATTGTTTAGAAAAAATTATTCTCGCTTTCAGTAAACAATATATTCTGCTGATGTTTATAAAACATTATAATGTTAATTACTAAATAATTTCCAGTCAAAGTTATTTTATTTCGTTCGGATACAAGAATTATATACCTAAATATTATTTCATGATAATTTTTAATTCAAATGAAAATTATTCTTTTTTAACATTTTTCTATCGTTTTTCGTCTTCGCTTTCTGCTATCCTATGGACCTCTTCACTGCAGATTCGATCAGTTGAGCTATAAAAGATCTATTACTATAGTGTACGATTTTTTTCGATTACGGATTACTCAACAACTACGAAGGAGGAAGGTTCTCAGATTCCATCTGCCTATGATGGAAAAATACAAAGGAAAGTGTAACGCTAGAATTTTATAAATATTTTTAATTTTTAAGACGATGTAGTCTAATGAATTTCCTTCACTTACCAGGTAAAAAACTTGTGAACACTTGTGGAATACTTGTGTGGACACAATAAACAGACTTTTGAGAACTTTTGAAAACCAATAAAATATGAATATAACAGTAAAAGATATAATATATATTTTTAGGCTAGCCTGGCAGGCTTTACAGCGGGCCTATAACTGCCGCCTGATTTATAACTAAATTAATTACAATATTAACGCTATTAGTAAATATACATATTTAAAATTACCTAAATAATATTTTCGAGCTTCTAACAAGGCTTCTTTAATATTGATTAATTACCTTTAATAACGAAGGCCGATAAAAATATGTTTTTCCTGAAATTCGCCGTCTCATAGCGAAATTGTCGACTCATTGATCGTTGCTTGGAAGCTACCTTTAAACACGATCTGGCATGTTATTAATTTTATTACTTGAAAAATTCAATTTTACTATAGAAAAAACCGGACAAGCGTAAAATGGGCTCGCCCACCGAGGGTTCCATACGAAAGTTGGAGGGCTCAAGCTTTTTCTGTAATTTAGGCTTAGCTTAGCTAGAATCCTCTTCATCTGATACCACACTTGAACTAGCGGCTGTAATACCAACTTTAGCCCCCCTTTTAAGACTATATTTTTTTAGGATTTAACCATAAGGTATAGTTATTTTCCTGAATAAGTACAACCTGTAGATACGAACTGCCAAATTTCATTTTTTTTTCTAGTGTCCCTAATAATTCGCTTTATAATGTCCAAATACGCGTTTTTTTGTAACACATAAAAAGCCATATATTTTTTTAAATAAAAATAGAATGACTTTTTTTTTCAAGAAATTATGGGGCTCTAAATTTAAGTATATGGTTTGAATTACAACTCGATATTACCAAGCATTCCTGAGATAAGGGCTCTTGACAGACAGACAGAAGGACAACAAAGTAATCTTATAAGAGTTCTCTATTTCCATAAAAAGTAAGGAACCCTAAAAAAGTACTTGTAAAATTTCATTATTGATTTTAAATTGAGGTATGCTTTTCATGAATCCTATTTAGTGACTGCCAAGCTTTTTACTATAAAGGTTTTGAGTGGTTTTGAGTTCGATCCCCACAGGGAGAGAATAAGATCTTTTCATTTCATCACTCTGATTACAAAATAAAACGCGATCCCAAATCAAAATGCAATGTGAGGTAAATGCGGACGGAGTGTCGAACGTCAATGAACGTAGAACAATACGGTAAATAAACTATAAACGCTCAGTGTCGGTACACAACGGTAGTGTCTTAATGGGAACATAGAGTCTAGCCTAGCACTAGGTTCCCTCTACTATGTAAAGGAACTGCTATGTAACTATCCGTGAATCAACATTTTTTTCGCTAAGCAATGTCTGAAAATAGGTGGGATCTTATAACTTTGCTGACAATAATGACAAAGCAGTACCTATACATATTACTCATTGATCATTAAATTTTTCATATTTAAAAAATATGAAAAATTTAAACAAAAATAGAATTATTGTAAAAAATACTCACAAAAAAAATATATTAATTTTTTTGCCATCAACAATAATTCATATTAAAGGCTGTTTTTTACATATTTAATTTAACATTATCGATTGCTAAAGACATATTTACATTTTTATTTAATAACTAACTATTATTCAAGATTTTAATTTTTATATCACTTCATTATATTACGATAAAAAACACTAATTCGTAACTTTACAATGTCATAATTTTACATTTCAAGGATTACTTGTAGTTTATATACTAATTAAATTTTGCAATGTTTTCCGTCTCTGTTTTAGGTGATGTGATAAAACCGTGGGATATATATGTATTATGTTTTTGAAAATATTGTAATTTAAAATATACCTACAATTTAAGTAACATTAAAATAATAAAAAATACTACACGCCTAACTCTGAGTTAAGATGACCTGATTTAACTAAAAAACTTATCAACGTATTATAATTTTCAAGTCTTAACCTGATTATCACTATACTGTAGACATGTCAAACTGATAACATCCTTTTAAAATCACTTAAAAGTAAAAAACAAGTAAAAGTGAAGAAAGTGACGATTAATGCACTAGTATTTTTTGTAGCATCTCTCTGTTTCCCACAGCGTAGGCAGAGGGAACCCACTATTGCACTCTGCGTCGCATTGAGACTCAATGCGGCGCCTCAAACAAACAAAAATAATTCTAATATTCTTTTATTTATTTTAATATTTGCCCCAAGGGGAATCAAACCCACACCACCATTATCAAACGATCCGAAAAAAACGCTTATATTAACACACAGCGGCACGACGGCCTTGTCTTTATATATTTATGCGTTTATATTTACATTATTCAAAAATTTTGCGTATCGTTGCCAGCACGTGTATCGCCAAATCTAGCCAAGGCCGCCGAGTGCCAGTAAATATTATAATTTTTCCTATAGCCAGGAAGTTTAGCTTTTAATTATCATAGAAGTTGTTGTTTGTTCGTCAGGTGTTGAATCAATTATCGATAGGCATGTATTTTAGTTATTTTTTTTTGTATATTTAAATATTATTGAATATTTAATTCTTAATACATAAAATTTTTTATTGTGCATAGTTGATAATCGCTTTTATTTTAATGGACTCGAAGCAAAATTAAGAAGTGTCTGAGTGTAAATGCGATGGTCGTAGGTTTGATTTGCATTCGGGAGTCGGTTCAGAGTTCTTTTTTGAATATTTACATATTATGAAATTCTTAATTTATTAGATTTTTGTTGTGAATAATTATTAATCTTGTTTTCTTTTAATTGATTCGAACCAAAATTATCTTAATTAATAATCTACCTCCGATGAGACAAATGAGGCAAATCACAGCGTTAGGCTCTGCCTCTCTATATTTAATAGCCTTAAAGTAGACAACGATAGGTAGGTTATATGCGGGTACCAGGCAAATACAGCATACGTACGTAGATATATTTTTAAAATAGATTTCTATTTAAAGTCTATTGTAATAGATTTATGTTATGATTGGACAAGACAAAAGATATTTATGTTGGTTAATTCGACCTTATCGAGATATGGATAGCAATTTAAATAATATATATTCGCTAACTAGATTTAGTTACTTAAGTTAATTGTAAATTGAATTTAGTGTCGGCAGAATGAAAGAGTGCTAACTTACTTCGGACCCACTCTCTATCCAATTCAAGAGACTACAATTTACGTGAAATATAACGCCGAGCCCACATGCGAAGAATTGTATAATTTAGAGCGCCGTTGATCCATCAATCGAGTCACACTGTGTTTAATGTAACTTATCTCTAAAATATTAAATATGAAATACTTACAAATCATATATTGATTATAAGATATGGAATGCGAAATTAAATTTTGAAAAAGAAAAATGTACATTTTAGAGCTAAAAATACTTATAAAATTCTATAATATTACATCAATTACTCTCCTTTAAGTTAAAAGAACTCGAATTTGAAAAACATTGATTACATAAAACAATTTTTCATTTTTAAATTTCTTAACCTCAAAAGGTAATAGCGAAACTCTTATCATCGATTTTGCTGCATTTTGTATGAAATTTACCGCGTAATTTTTTTTTTCTTTTTTAGGATTTTAATGATTCAATGACCTTCCAGGTTATAGATTTAGTTATGATGTACCTATATATGTATTTATTTTGGCAACACTAACCTTGATATTTTGTGTAAGCGCGGCGATGAGTTATGCTACTCAACACGCAATGTCTTCAGAATTTGGGGGAAAGTGGGGAACGAAAGTGCCTTAATGGGAACTAAGTTCCCAGCTTAATATTGAGTACTGGCTAAAAAACATAAAATTAAAAGATTCAAAGTGGCATATTCACATATACTTTACTAATTACGAGCCCTGCGACTCACTGCAAAAAAAATTTTGGAATTTTGCCTTCTACACCAGAGAGCAAAATACAGTCAAGTGTTGAAGAAAGTTAGGCCCGTATTTATTAATCACATTTAATTCTTAACAAAGACTCTTCAGTGAATGATAGATTAGAGTAATCGTATAGGTACCATACAGACAGACAGCCAATTTATATTTTTTTATTTATTTTTCTTCATTGCCATTAATATTTCAAAAACTGCAAATACAATCATTATGTACCAATTGAGATATCACGTGCGTCAATCAAAAACATAAAATTGTACAAGAGATTCAAGTTCTAAGCTCATATTATTTATATAAACGATCCATTCATGAGTCGGCCACCATGGCCTTAATTTTATTCTTTTCTTATAAAATTACTCACGTCTTTTATTTAGGGCCTTTAATTGTAAGCTTTATACATTATAATAAAATAATTAAATAAATATAAATATAATTAAAAAAACATTTGCATATAAACATACATATATACATATCTAGCCTCTAATAAGTTCTTATTATTCCATAATAGATAAGAACATAGCAGTTGAAAATAAAATAATTACAAGGAGCGTGAATAATTTATTTTTGCTATCCATGTTTCATGCTAATTTATTGAAACTACTTATACTAGTGTGAGACCGCTGTGGCGCACGCTTATGCATGTGCGACTGTTGTGGGTTTGATTCGCACTCGGGGGAATGCAGTATATCATATTTTTATTTTCTCTATTTGGTGACGCGGGAAAGCGGGACGTTGAATTTTGCCACTCAACAAGTAATACCTCAAGTATTGGTTTATTAAATATATTTTCTTGTTATAAATTTATTTATTAATATTTCTAAAGTGCTTTTGGAGGCCTAATTATATATTTAGATTTTTTAAATGAATTGTCAAATCACGGTTAATAAGTATATCGTGCTTACTTTGTAATCTAATACTAGGTATAAAAAATTGATTAACATTTTTCTGCATCAAACTTAATAAGGTACAAATGAATCACCTAGAATTGTGAAATTTGACAGCTAGCATCTACAAGTAGCACTAATTTAGAAAAACTCTAAAAACATTTGTGCTTAAATCCAAAAAAATTATAAAGCCGCTAGTTCAAGTGACGTATCAGATGAAAGAGGTCTGGCTATGCAAATCTGAATTTCAGAAAAAGCTTGAGACCTAAATAAACCTCTAGATGTATAACAAACGAATTTTTGAACGGAACACAGCATGTTAAATGGCGGAATTCAACGCCGCAGCTTGTTTACTAGAACGGGTAAATGAAAATAATCATTCCCCGAGTGACAATCGAACCCAAAACCACCGCGTTTGATCTTAATATAAGTTAAATCCAACGAGGTACGCCTCTAGATTCTCTAACAATTGTTACTCATTTTGAGCGGCATGTGAGCAAGTGTCAGTGGACAAAAAGTCATTACTATTTAATAATAATTAAATATTCGGGCCTAAGAACTCGATTTTAAATATCATGATATATCTGTCATTTTTCGTTTCTGTATCTGTTAAAAAAAAACAAACCTTATAAAATATATGATTTTTAAAAATATTTGAATCATTTTCCTTTCTTTATATATAATATATATTTGAACTTACGTAAGCACACCACCATTTAAATTGTTTTACGTTTTTGTGAGAGTTTAATATTTGATAATATATATTCAAAATATTAATGACAAATAATCTAAATTTATGCTTACCGCGTCATCTATGTAATAACCATCGTCGTCCCTTTGGAGACACATCCAGATATCACAAATGTCAAAGATTATTTTCAATCACTTCACTTTTATAGTCAATAAGTAGAGTAAGTAGAGTAGAGGAGTGCAGCCCGTCGCGACCCCCCTCGCATATAATCTTGAAATGACTGAAGCGTACGCCTTCTTATGTTTTGAATACAATCTGTAACAGTATAGAAAAACAATAATAAACTTGGGTGCCAGTAGCTGCGGCTTCAAGTAGGTAAACTTAACGATATGTGATGGCTTAGCTCGTCAATTGTTACACTAAAATAGACTTTATATCTTTCGATGAAAGTGTTTTTTTTTTTTATTCTATAAGCAGATGTTCGTGGATATTAAACAAAATACAGCTTAATTTTTTATATTTGTGTAAATAAACCTCTATGATAGATGTATTATGGATCTATAAAATTTATGGATTTACTCTCAATGTTAGTTAGAAACGTATAACTTCATTTTTCTAATTATTTTGTTTTAATTTTGAAAAATACTTTAATTATATTGATCTTTAAAACAGATAAACTGTTTTTGATATCTGATAGATTTTCGATATTGCTTTTAAATATTTAATTCGTTATATATTTTGGAGGATTACGTTATATATACATAGAGAGAGACAGAGTACTAACAGGGTACGATCAAAGAAAAATGTTGTGAACTTATCTATAATTTTCTATATTTTTTTTTACTGTCAATCTTACCCTATAATTGAAAAAGTCTAAATCAGGAGTGAACGAAAGCTTATATCCATTATTTGCATTAACAACTGTTGTTTTGGCTGTCACACGATCCCCAGTTACGCGACACGTTGGTCAGCCAACATTTTCTAAACAATGCATATGGTAAAAGTAAACAAGGCGATACCAAATCCTCTAACGAAAATTTTACTAAGTACATTAGCTTACCAGTAGCTATGACATATTACTATGTCTAGACATATAATCAATCAAAAAAAATCAGCTTCACGTTGTATCCCACACACAGCAGGGTAGGCAGAGGGAACCTAGTGTTAAGACACTCCGTTCGACACTTCAATATTTTTTTATGTATTATTTTTTTTAATGAAAGATATCTCATCTATACTTTTTCTTTTAAATGCGTATTAGGTCGATTTTTGGATGGTCGACTAAGTAATAATACTTGACAACAATTACTACAAAATAATTGTATTGTCTTGAAATCTGACAATTATATGTGACCTAACTAATAATATAATGGAGATGGCATCATCACATCTCATCATATTAGTTTTTTTAATTATATATATATATTTTATACAATAAATTTAAGAACTCAATTTAAACAATCTACCACGTTGTTTTTATATCCGCAGATAGAGATAGAGATTATTCTGCTCTTCTTTTTTTAAACTCTCAAATAACAAACAGAGGGAATTTAAGTCCTAGTGTTAGGACACTACGTTCCCCACCCATCATTCCGGTGTGTACTTTCCGATTTAATTAAATATGCTTGGTGGCTCTACTTTTTGGCTGTGGTTATGCGTATTTTCCATTTCGTTGAAATAAAATGTTAGTGTTACAGCAAAGAAAATTTGATCATGAACTTTAGAAAATGAAACTAGAGGGCTCTAGTTTCTATATCGCCCATTACTTCTCATCTAATTTTATAGCTTTTTGCATAGAGTAATTAAGCATATAAATATGTATTCTATAATTTTGAAAAATTATTCATTTTTCATTTATAAAATAGTCTTAATTCATAAATATTTATAAAATCATTCTTTCATCAGTCAGTACCAGTATTCGATAGTATTAGTTTTTATCTGATATTGAACACGAGAAAAAACATTTTTATATTACATAAATGTATATAATATTTAATTGTTTTTGTATAACAATAATTTATAATTTTGCTCCAGGCGTCAATGTTCATTTTATATAAATATAACCTTATAATTACATTTCCTAACACGTAAATACACAAATCACATTAAAAACAATCATAATTTACGAAAACTTGGCACAGATTTTTGTGTTATTCGTTAAAATTGTTTATAAAAATCTACATTTTTAAATCTTATCAACGCCATCTATTTATATCTTGCACAACTAAAATCTAAATATCACTGCCATCTATACAAAGTGGCCTGAAGCGACGCTTTGGTTATTCACCGTCACGCCTGTTGCTCAATTGTTTACAGAACAAAAGCCCTTGTTTGTTTTTCGCTAGACGTTTCCTGGTTTATTTTGTGTGAACGTGCTGTTGTGTGTGTATGCTATGCATGTACCGTCAGTATATACAGGCTGTGTTCATTATGAATGTACTTACGATTGGTTTAAACAATGATTTTTGTTGTGTTTAGACTTTAAGAATGTGGCCTTTTGGAGCGCAGTGTTAAGCACCGACACTCAATACGCAATGTCTCGAAAAATTAGACAGAATGTGGAAATGGAGTGATTTAACACTAAGTTCCCTTTACCTATTCGGTTTCAGTAGGAATATTTTGGATGATAGAATCTAAGAAACGCCTATAATTTTATCACATTTTTGTGAATATGAACTAAATAATTTTGACCTATTATCAGATTTGTTTAACCCAAACTGGTGAAATTGGGAGGATAAAAAAAATATGATGAATGAATAAAAATTACATAGTTACAGTGCAAATATTCTATTTATGAATTTAGAGCAAACTGTATAATCAGGCGTAACTAACTAGATTTTGAATAATATTAACGTATAACCTAATAACCTAAGAGTTCTAGGTGATTATAATAAACATTTACCGTATAAACGGTTTGTAGACTGAAATCCCTAATAAATTTATATAAAATATGCGTTGAACTGACAGGATAGGTTCGTAGGATATGATGTCAGCTTAGCTGACAGAATCCGCAATATAGAAAGAAATACACAAGTTGTCACAGTCAGAATGAAGAAGAATGTGTTCAGGGACACGTCGAAACAATGAGTGACGAAAGCTACAAAGAAGGCAGTGTACTGTTGCTGATACTGTTGGAAGATCAGGTAAAAAGCATGATGATAATCCTCCTCGAGGAGAAGATAGAAAACAGTGGACGAGATGAAACAACTAAGCAGTAACCGAAATATTTGCTTGCCCATGCTAACTGCTCTGCTGGGAATAAGACGTGCAGTTAAAAAAAACTAAGAGCGAAAGAGAGTTAATCTTAGACAGTGACTTTTAATGACTTCTCTGTCTGTTTCGACATAGATTTTTTTAAAAATAAATATAATATAAATAATATTGCTATTTAAACAACAATCCGTTATGAAAGTAAAATAAAAGAGACTTTGGCAAATAATAAGTAACAAATAAGCAAGACAAATATCGCCAGCTGAATATTCATAAGTATTTGTAGTATACTTCGTCCGTTATGTTATTTTTAGACGTTAGTACCGTATCGTGGATTACAATATAACTTATAACATATGTCATTTTATATTGACTGTGTTTTTCACGCAGATTCGGCAAAGTGCTCAAATGGCAATAGCTCGGAGTCATACTGGCTGCAGATAAGGGTCACATCGAAAAGCTTGACTATGTGGTATCCTATTGCCTTTTTCGGCTATTTTGTAATAAATAGACCTCGAATTGTTCAACTGAACAAACTTTTTAGTTTTGTATTATATTGTAATATTAAATGTAGATTCCGTCGATAATAATTCTTGAGTAGCGCCACTCAACACGATATGTCTCGAGTATTCGGCGGAAAGTCTTAATGGGAACAGAGTATTTTAAAACTAGGTTCCCTCTGCCTACCCTGCTTTGTGCAGGAGGCGGCCGTTAAGCTAAAAAAAAATAATAATAAAATTAAACCAGTCGCTAAAATATAACGAATAACCTCCAAACATATCTGACATACATTCCCGTACAAATTGTTTTTACAATACTAAAGATAAAAAGTGTGTTTATTTAAAAACCACATAATCTTATCATTTGTTTATGTAATCTAAATAGTTGTTTGCAAATAAAAAAAATAACACGACAGCGATAATGATAAGCGAGTTGATCTTATATTTTCTAAATATTTTGTTTAAACTTGAATCGTTACTATTATTGGATAGGTGAAACCATGGATATTATGAAACTTCATAATATAAATTTGAAAAATAAAAAATAAAAAATTAACAACAAATATCTATATAGATTTGAAAATATAGATAGAAAAAAAAAGTAACCGATAAATTTTCTTCTTATATCCTTATCCAATTCCGAATTGTTGTTATTCATAAAATATCTGAATGGTAACTTATAACATCGTATTAATCATTCTTTCTTTGATTTCTGACCCCATACAAGATTGTGAATTGGGTGATGATACACGTCACAATATTTTTTTTTTCAGTTTCAACCTAATGTAATTCAACACTCCGTTTCCCACTTTCCGCCGAATTTTCGAGGCATTGTGTGTTGAGTGGTGGAAATTATAATGTATTCCCTGAGTGGGAATCAAACCCACAAATAAATTGATATCATAAGTAAATCTGAATTTGAATAGATATTATAATGTATCTATAAGTGCTTATTATTCTGATAATCACATTTGATAATCGTATTGTACGAATTGTCATAATAAAAATGATGCATCGAATATATCATTGCATTTGGCAAGCGTATTAAAGTTATAACATCTCTAGTGCCATCTACTCTTATTATACAGAGTGTTTTTTTCATCTGCTCTATAAAAATCTAATACAATTAAAACAAAAAATATTTTGCCAAAACTAAAAGAGTGATTTTTTAAACTAAATAAATAATAAAATTATCGTTGTAAAATAAAACGCCATTTGTCAAGAACGATGCACCCAGACATAAACTCATTTACGAAATCGAATCGTAGTTATTGGCGGCAAAGTTCAATAAAATGTTTAACCTTTACTAATATTTTTGTAGTAGTAAGTGTTTACGTTATTGGAATCTATAAGGTAAACACTTACTACTACAAATATATTAAACTACAACGCTAAATATTAAAAAAATCTTACGTTTAAGCTGTTGACGTATCTTAATTATTTTTTTTAGGTATAGGTTTGAAATATTTTTCCCTATATGCTGCTCCCGTAAAAGGAGCGCAAACGCTTCCATCTGTATAATAAAAATTAAAAAATTGTAATATATATTTTTTTATGTATTTATACACATAACTTATACCTATACTTATGTATAGGTTTTAATAAATTTACTATATTTTTGAATCACTTCAAAAAATATGTAAACATGCGACTGTTAACATGACAGGTCGTGAGTTTGACTCCCATTCGTAGAAATGAAGTATTTAATAATTTCAGTTCCTAGCTCTACTAGCGGGAAAAAGTGCGCTGTTTAGTTCCCGACACTCAACAAGTGTATGTTAGTGTCGATTGAATGTTTATTGTACAAAGAGGTGCTAATCATAAATATTATTAATTTTAAATTTTTAAATCTATGGATGGCCTTTAATTATACTCAAACGAAGTCTTTGTATATAACACACTTGTATGTAACACAGTAGAAAATCTCAATTCTCATGTTACCTTACGCAATGTTTATTTGTTAACTGAAAAACAATGAGCGATGGGAAAATGGCTCACCTTTCTTAACTGTGGACACAGTAGTTATGTATACAGATACAAAACAACACGTTGCGATCGCTTCATAATGATCATTTTGTGTGCTATCAAATATTAGTAACTTATAGTGTAGGGTGTAGGGTGTAAAAAAAATTACATTCTATCTCACATACCACATTCGCCGTATGTACAGTCAATTATTGTGGCGTCCTCTAGAAAATGATTGAATTACCTAAATTACCTAATACCGTAGACATAACCTGAAAAAGCTCCAGGTTATAATAAAAAAATCCATTAAATAAAATTACAAATAAGCAATGTGAACACGCCTCTACAACTAACACAAAGGTTTAAGCGTGCAGGTTTGCAAGTACTCACTATCTTTAAGTAAACAAAGACATATCTTGATTCTGAACCGGAATACGTTTCTCCTTCTATTATTTCACAAGAAAAACGTTTAAACTATGAATTATCATATTTTCCTCATATTCTTGTGATTTTCGTTGGACTTTTCTTATGCAAGTACTACCTTATAATATATAAGAAAAATGCAATTCAATACTTAGATATTATATTTATCTACGTAAAGATCGCTAGTTCTAATTCAGATATTTTTTTCAGATTTACATTATATAGTATCCAGCATGCGGAGAGAGGAGTAAAATAGCAAACCTATTTCTCTTTTTGTTACTCAGATTTAAGAGTAAATAGATACACTTAAATTTAAAGCTTAAATTTGTCTATTTTTTACAATTTTATTTTACATAATTCAAAATTAGTTTTACGCTGTATCCCACACACAGCAGGGTAGACAGAGCGAACCTAGTGTTAAGACATTTCATTCCCCACTTTCTGTCGGATTCTGGAGGCTGTGTGTTAAGTGGCGATAAACGGCACGCTTTACCTCGACACCAGAGCGAAGAAATGGAAATATAAATTTAAATAAATACTTCCCCTCCTCGAGTGGGGATCGAACCCACAACCAGTCGGTTTTATAGTCACTCTCTGTGCCCCTGCTCCACGATTGGCCTCAATTCTTTAAAATTTAAGTTATAGACAAAACACGATAATTGAAAAGTTTAGCTTTTCCACAAATTGTGTAAATATAAGAAAAATCATGTCATGTTTTGAATAGATATATAACTTGTACATTATTATAATACTATAGGAGGCTTCGTTTCATTAACTAAATCATCTGCTGCTATATTTCTTTAACACTTTATATTGAATAAGGACAGCAACATTTACGTCATAACGACAAGTTCATAAACAAACAGTTCGTATTGATAAGAACGCTTGGAAAGAATAAAGTAGATAGTTCTTGTATCTATACAAAATCCAGGGCTTAGAGTTATTTATTTTCTATCCGATTGCGGCGAAGTCAAAAAGGAGTTGTTTTTAGCGCGTATGTATGGTAATGTATATCCGTTCGTTTGTTCTCTTGTAACTTTTAAACCGGTGAAAGGTGGAATTTGATGGCGCGAATGTTACCGGGTTTCTTAATTTACTTTACTTTCTCTGTCGCCGTCCTTTTTATTTGTTTGCTCTGGTAGAGCATAAATTTAAAACAGATGGTTTTGAGTTCTTTTCACTCCATACGAAATGTCTCGGAAATTGGTCAGAAAATGACGAACAGAATGCGTTAATAATAGGTTCCTATGCCTATGCGGATTACAGCGTGAAGCTATTGCAAAACAGTAGACTAGCTAACGAAACTTGCTTTGCTCTCGTTGTGAGTTCGATTCTTACTCGGAAAAATGGGCGCCGTTAAAGCACCAACTTAAGCCGTCACTCAACATACAATGTCTCGAAAATTCAAAGTGTAAAGCTAAAAGAAAATAATGTCAGTTAAATCTAAATTGGCGTCTGTGTGGTCCAACCAGCTATCACAAGTTAAATCGTAGTTATAAATAACATTGTTAACATAATATATTGATTTTGATAAAGAATAGTTTTGTTGTTGCTGTTTACGTTTCATAAACGGGACCCTGTATGCGCCATTCAGTAAATTTATTTAGTTACATATTCCATCCGCTATCCCTGATATATCCGAATGATTGTAGAATTTATAATATTTTATATATATTTTTTATTTATTTATTATTATATTATTATATTTTTTTTATAGAAACCATAGTGGCGCCATCGCACAGCGTCTGATCATTAACGCGATGGTTGGTGGTTCGGTCCACACTGGTGTTAATGAATTCGTCTTATCAGCTTAAGCTTTTTTCTGCTATATACAAAATAAAAATAAAATATTAAATTAATAATTTTCATTTACCTAAATATACAAATTTTTATCCTAATATGTATAAACACGTACCTATGTACAATTCTATAGTACGAAATGTTGACCAAATAATTTATGTATGCTTTGACAACGCCGACGTTGGTAAACAACTAACGAATGTCCTCTTTCAAACCATGTGACGTAACTTATACTGTTTGATTTAATTTAAGTTAAATTTTTTTTTATTGAGGCCATTGTGATATAATTGTAGTGAATTCGATTCCTACTTGAAGGAATTATTTGTTTTACAGCACTCTGCTTAGAAAGCGCTTCATTGATTTCCACTAAACTTGCATTGCCTCAAAGGTGGACGGAAAATATTACCTTTAACTAAATAGAAAATACATAAGATAATTTAAATTAGATTTAGATGTTCACAATTCTAGGGGTACCCAACTTCGTCGCGATGTCTCCTAGTCTTTCTAAAGTTTTACAATATGGGCCGTATTCTTTGATCAGAATAGAGCTATATGTATTCAATTACAGCTCCATCCATTTTTTTTATATGGAATTATATAAAAATAAAATGTTGTCCGTACAAGTGCTTAGGATATACAACGAGGTCGGATGTACAGTAGATAGCCATTTATTTAGAATTCGAGGCCGCTATATTATTTAGGTTGTTTTGTTTTATCAGTGGCAAGTCGCAATTTCGCGGTTGGTGACTAGTGTACGTGAAATATTCATAATATTCAAGAATTTTAACCTTCGCCTAGAAGAAAATTTAGTAGTGCTGTGTTTTTATTCTTTCATTACATGTTTTTGACGTGCCTGTAGTTGCACGCTGTAGTTCTAATATACACTTAAGATTCTAAGTGCAGAATATCAGATGGAGAGATTATAATTATATCATTGGGAGGTGCCTGTGTCCAGTAATGAGGATTTTTTTCCACAACATATTTGTCAAATTTCGACTGTTAGTTTGTTACCACAAATAGACAATTGTAGCAAACAATATAAAGAAGATCCTTTTAAGCTTTAAATGTAATTATTTGTGTTTTTTTATTATATATAAAAATATACAACTTTTTTTTTCTTCTTTCTCTTATGCAGGAAAGCTCTATGAAAAGATGTCTTCATATTGGAGGAAATAACAACAACACCAGCAATAAAAACATTGTAGAAAAATAATTGGTCCAATTAAGAAGGAAATATTGAAAAAAACCGGAATATTAAATATATTCATATTTATATCGTTTTGTCTATGTATATATAATTATAGCTACGTTGTGTGTGTTGAACTACCTACATAAATTTTACAATTAAAAAGAAAAAAGTTAAAAAGGAACTGTTTTGTTTAATACAGGTAAACAACTGTGACTGCTGCATACACTGGTACCTACTAAATGTTTGTTGTAATTTTGCAAGGCTCGGCCGATAACGCTATCGCTCGTCACGCCTACGCGCACTTCGAAGTATTAATACTTTGTTTGTTGCTAAGTTGCCTAAAATTATTTTTGTGAAAAACAATCAAATGCCCTAGAGACTTTAGGCACTATTTGGACCACCAAACCACTGAAGGGTTATAAGTTCAATTTTGAATATTTGATTATAGTTTTGTAATAGTGCGAATCTAATCCACAACTTTGTGTCCCTGCGCTACGACTGGCTTCACAATTATTGTTATACGGATTAAAGAGATGTTTAAACGTATGTCTTCTTAAGCTCATATTTTTATAGTTATTTATCTCTGATTTAAATTTGTTAATGAATTGTACAAATTAGAAAGTATTTGAGTAAGTATACTATGGCTATGAGTATGATACACTGTCATACCAATGGCATCGTAGTGTTAAGACACTATGTATTGTGTGTTTGACGCGTGACGCGGACCGACGGAATTATTTATTATTATTTATATTTAATTATTATTATATATAATATATATATATTATATTTACAGTCACAGAGGCCTCAGACGGGATAATGAGAAAATTCCCAAAGATACTGGACTGGAATTTAAAACTATTATGCATACATACACCAAAAATTGCTTAAGTGTTTTCCAATGTAACTTTCGACTATTAAAGAACACATGTTAAATAATTCTCCTTATTTTAACCAGGAAGTTTACTCAACATATCTAACGGCTTTAACCAGTATTTGTTCTTACAAACAAAAAACAAACATGGTAAATACATGGTTCTGTACAGTCATGGTATGATACCGATTCTAAAGATAACTCAGATAACACAGATTTACGACAGTATTATATGAATTTCACAATAATTTAGAATATTGTGGTGTACTAAAGCCGTTGTGGTACAGATGCATAGCGACTTGACTGTAAATGCGTCGGTTTTGGATTCAATTTCCACTCGAAATTAATTGTTTCATTTTCTCGCTCTATTAACAAAACAATGCGAGGCAGTTCAAACACTCAACACGATGGGAGTCCGACTAAACATATTTTCATTTGCCTAGTTTCAGAAAATAAATAGGTAAATTGGATAGAGGATTATCCCTTCTCTAGGATGTCTCCGTCTTCGCCCTACGGCTTCGTCCACTTGAACTATACAAATATTTATGAAATTTATTTATGAAATTATTTTTAATTTAGGGGATTTATTCTAAAACCCATGAAATACATGTTCAATTTTAAAAAAAATTATAAAAATCGGTGTCGATTTAAAAAAAATCCATACAAACTTTCCACCCCTACTCCCTCCATTTAGGGTTAAAATTTTTCAAAATCCCTTCTTAGTGGGTGTCCACATTACAAAAATAAACATCTGTCTAAATTTCACGTTTCCACCATCTGCGGTTACGGCTGTGCGTGCGTCTTACCTCAGCCAGTGGGAACAACTCCTTTTATATACAGGCTGGAAGTGCTAACAACAATTTAAATGAAACCACACTTTTAACTACTCTATAAAAGCTTTATATAATTAAGAATTTGAAAAATTCCCATACACAAAACAGTTCTTATTTCAAACAAAAATAATAAAATTATCGTTTTATTTAAACGTCATTTGTAAAGTATGACATAAACACGCACACTAACGCCTAGTACTATTTGTGTAGTATTATGTGTATATGTGTGTCACACGAAATACAGGTATGGATAAAAATCGTGAAATGAAAAAAAATATAAGGTATTGGCTTAAAATAGTTTAACCTATATGCTGTTTCCGTAAAAATATTGCTGATACTTCCAGCCTTTATATAGATTAACAGATAAAATTTATGTTATAATGCTTCCTTTAACTTTTCACGAATTATAAGAGACATGTGTCAATTGGCAGAACCCTGCGAAGCTTTACCTTGCCAGACAGCTGAGGGAATTGACAATTATTTAATAACTTAAAATATATAATCCTTTGTTATATGAATAAAAGTTGGGTTCTTAATTTTTTTTCTTCTCTGTGTTTTTTACAGTTTTTCATATGTACGTAGTCATTACGATAATGTTTAGTACATCTTAATTTTTTAAATATATTTTATATTTGATTTCGCTTAATTCATTTAGCTAATTTTATTATCACATTCTTATCATTCTGATTAGAATATTAGTTTACGCTATTTGCTAAGATAGTTAAGGCGATAATGTGGCGCAGTTGAGATGTATCTGTCTTCAACTCAAAATTAAAGATTGTGGGTTCGAATTCAACCTGATCTTTCATGTTCATAGCTTATCTCTTACTATCAAGAGTAGGTTGTGGGTTCCGCCGTTTGACAAAACTTAACTAAAGTAATATAATCTCTCTCTTAACTCTGTCTGTTAGGGAAAACCGCATTAAAATCTGTTGCATAGCTTATTATTTTTTTAGTTTTTCACTGTCCCACACATATCAGGATAGATAATGGGCATCTGTGAATTCATTAAAACACTTCCATTCCCCTTTTTTCTTTGGCGCTGCGCTCCTCTTGGCCTCGTTATCAGAGTGAGGAAATGAAAATATTTGATTCCTACGAATGGGAGTCGAACCCACATCTGCGCAACGACGTCGTCTTGAACGTTTTAATTTTAAATTATGCAAAATTGCAATATTTATACCTACTAATTATAAATATTACAAATTTACATATACATTAATCCGTTATTATAAAAAAATGATTAAAATATTAGCACGTGTATGCCAGAAGCGGTAATTTTTCAAGGCTATTTTACAGAAAGTATAATTTTATGCAAATATAATTCTATTTTATACTTGACTTGCCAAATTACTTTATAAATAAACTCGTATCACAACTAATGTTGATAATGTCACTCTTATGTTTGTTTGTCGTCTTTTTCACATACCTGCGATCAAATGTTTAAAAATATATTTTACAATGTCTTCATCTCTTTTAAACTAATCTCTGCTTATTTTCTATTTTACACATAAAAACTTTTTGTTGCAAAAAAATTGGTTATCTGTAAAGTCGACGACGATACTGTCATGTAAAAACATTAATGAAAAATTCCATACTTTTATGAATTGAATTATTATCACTAAATTTAATTATTTTGTATAATAAATACTCCTTTAAATTAATTGAATATTACAATTTTCGATAAATTACATTTTTTTGCCGTCGTTAATTCAAATATTTTTTTAACTTAAAATATTTTTTGGCAAGAGCAGAACTCAATGTCGCGCTTTATTTTCTCTGGTAGACAGGGCAAGGATATATTTTATTTTATAACTTTAAACTGTATCTCGCACGTATAGGGTTTTTAGACATTTTCGAATTCGACTTTTCGCCGAATTCTTGAGGCATTGCGTGTTGAGTGGTGCAATCAACAACGCCCCACTTTGCCCAAAAAATTCGAATTCAAATTTGCCTCAAAATTTCGAGTGGGAATCAAACCCACAACCTATTAATGTGCTGCGACGGTCGATATGGTGTTTAAATATTAAATTCGAAAATTTAAACCCTCGAGTATTCACAGTCCACGCTCCAACTCTGTGGGTGTTATCAAATTAAGTTTGATGACTTATGCATAAATTATAATTTACTTATGAATATAGAAGTATAAAAATATCAACACCACTCTAACGTTGATATTATTTAAATAAATTTAGTTTATAGTGTCATGGTATTTGAGTTGAAATCGATGTAAATAAACACAACTAAAACAATAAATAAAATATTAATTAAAAAAAAAAACACTTTAAAAACAAGGTTTCTAGATTTTTTTTGAGAATCAAATATTATTGCAATTGCAAAATTTTGGCCTCGACTCCACCATTTTGTTACGGCGGCCATTTTGTTTTGACAATAATATTGATTATTTTTAAATTCATTAAAGTCGTGATCCAAATTTCAGCTCAATCGGACACTGTGGAGTGGATTAAATTGAAATTCACTACACGACACTAGCAACGGCAAGTCAAAGAAAACCTTGTCAAATAAAAATAGGACTACAAGAGGATGAATGACACCATCTAAAAATATATTATTTAGAAATTATTTTATCGTGCTGCTGTGCCACAACAGCCTTATGTCACTAAAATTTTTGTTCAAACCAAATCAAATAAAGATGTTCTCATAACCCAGCGAATCACAAGTACACATATGTAAATTACTTTAAAAATAATATTTTTTTTATTTCATTTGGGAATACACTTACGACTATAACGAATATGGAACGGAAGCGAAGATTTCAACAGTAAAATTGTTAGTTAGTGCTGAATTATTTTTATTATTCTATAAGTAATCAATTAAAGGAGAAACTTTTTTCACTTGTTTTAAGCTTAGCGAATACCAGAGTTGGCAGAGAGAATCTAGTGTTAGAATACTCCGTAAGTTACTTTCCGCGTTAATTTTCGAGACATTGTATATCAAGTGGCGGAACTCAACGTCACACTTTGTTTTGTTACAAAAGGTATTAAAATAAAAAAAACAGTGGGAAACGAACTCACTTCCGTCGCATTAACAGTTATGCCGCTTAATGTATAATTTCGTGGTAAATATATTATTAAAAATAAATATTTTTAATGCGAATGAGGATCAAACCAATATATCAAATGATCTTTGGTCAAAGTAAAATAATTCAAAATCTCTCACAATATGTACTTTGTTTGTACACGCAAAGGAAGTTATGAGGGCTTAGTGCCCTTGTTTTTATACTCTCCCCTTATTTGCTTCTTCCAGTTTTATTAATCATATCTAAATAGAATATTTTAAAAATGGCTTCGAGTGGATGAGTTCAAGCTTTTTTTTGTCGCATATGTATGTATGTCAAATCCTATTTGAAAAATCATATTTTT
>JBAIZZ010000319.1:157086-210372 GCA_037355905.1 Heliconius aoede | reverse complement strand
AAGGTAAGAATACATCAATTTCTGTGCAGCGGTGAAAGTTCTCATTTTCCTATCTCTACACCGTATGCAGTATTGATTTATATAAATAACATTATGTAGTCTTTTTGGGGGGAAAATTTTTAACCTATCATATTTTAAGTTACATCACTGATATGGAGGTCACTTCTGTTTATAAACATTTCATGCACATTTGTTGTATTTTATTCCCTATTTGTAAAATTAAATATTTGTTTCCTATATGCAATATTTAAAAATTGCTTTTATTGTGACAATGGGGTTCTTTGCTGTTGCATCAGCGCTGACCTTGTTGAAGATTGCATTCAACTTTCTACTCATTATTTCAAGACATTTGCTATTATATCTAATTTGCACAAAGATTTTATTAAATTATTGTATTTATTTTCTATATTTTAAAATAATTTAGCTATAAAAATATGTAACAGAAACCTATCATTTATACTTAATACATTTCTGTAAATTTTTAATTATTTTTTTCTCAAATTCTTGAAATCCATATTCAATTATCAACAAATTAATGAAAAAATAGTTGTTTTGCATATATAAAATGGACACCTTTTAAAAATAATATCCACACCATAGATACATAGACATAACAGATGTTCATTTTGAATATATTGTATCCCACATATAAAATTTAACGATAAAATGTTAAATAAGTTTTGGCAAAAATAACCTAATCTACAGAACTGCAATATTTGCTATCCACTAGTAAGTTGAGTACTGGAGTCGAACACCATACTTTTTCTTTCCATTTCTAAAGAACAAGTATAAATCTTTTCAAGTAAAATTATTATTTATATTTTTTCTTTGTCACACTACAACATGCCTTTTAAGTAAATACAGAATAATGTAAGTAAATTTTCCCATTATGAACTGGCTCTAATTCAAATGGAAGTTTGTCATTAATATACTTCTTCATACTTATTAACAGCAAAAATCATCATATCTATAAACGAAGTATGAAACTAATCAAAAAGCAATATTGCCATTTACACGGTCAAATGAAAATAAATAAGAGTTGTACATGACTCATTCTATGTGCCGAGGTGAATCTGATCACAGAATGCAGATACAGTGTGTTAAGTCAAAATAATGAACTAAATGAAGATATAATACATAGCAGAATAGAAAATGAAAATAGTAATAATTTGAACCAGTAGTTCTTGAGATTAGCCCACCAAATCATACTAATTCCTGAGCTTTATAACATTAGCATCAATGTATAATAAAAAGTAACATTTCAAAATCATACCAACCACAAATGATTCACCATATGGTAAACTCTACAGTCCATTCATATAACTAGATAAACAGGAAAACAGTATAATTCTTTAGGTCCTTATTCTAGTTATATTTATTTATGAATTAAACTCATACTTACTTAAATATAAATGAAAATTTGAGTTAAATTACTAATATATATTTTTGCTATATATATTATTAGTAATTTAACCCAATATATTGTAATAATTAGTATTAATTGTTAAATATTATCTAATTTTATAGTATAATAACTGAGGGAGTTGTTCCGCAGCACTACAGTGTTTGCTTATAAACACAAGTGTAGTGGGTTCTTTTCTCAATCCAAAAATTAAAAACAGAAGAAAAGCATTTTGTTTCATGCCATTTCCATTGATTGTTAAAAAATTTAAATTTGTGGATGTATAAAAAAATTGTATAAAATGAACTACAAGTATAAATTTGTAATGTTTTATCTGCGATCTACATATAAATTACCAACTTTCTTTTTTAGTTAGTTATATTAAAATGTTCATCTTTTTGCAAAATTTTAAACTCAATGAGTAAATAGAAGTGCCCTATGGTTCCCTTTTCTGTTATTTGAATTGTGTGGACTTTCAAGTTTGATTTCATTCTGTGCTTCATAAGAGAATATACAAATTTTATAGAAAAGTCTATAAAATTTGTATATTCCCTTAATATAAAGATATTAATTTTTAAATGAACATGAGAAAAATGGTCTAGAGTCTAGACTTTAGACAGACATATAGATGGATAACAAAGTAATCTTATAACAATTCTGTTTTTCTTTTATTTTTTGATAAAAATAGAAAAATAGAAAAATATAAAACACAAAAACAGTAGGTACAACAGTTTCTTACATTCTTTGCAACTAATTAAATACTCATATAACATGGTATTTTGGACCTCATCCAGCTCTCTTATATATTTATTGTGCAGGTTCTTATTGTTTGTTGCTTATATGTATACTGTAAAGTGTTATCTTCTCTAAATAAATTCTATTAATATAATTATGTCAAAATTCAAAGTAAAATATGTTACTATTCAAATATGTATAATTATAATATTTTTTAATGTAATAGAATATGCTCTTGTAAATATATGAATTCAGCTAACTTAGTACAGAATATAGTTTTTCATCATAACAATGATTAAGCAGGATAGTGAGAATAAAAATAAATAAAGATGAGTTCATGAAGTACTTTAAATATTTAAGATATCATTTTTCTTATCTTTAACATCACATAAAAATATACGAATATTTATTTTAAGTTTTTTTTTATTTTTCTACAAGTTTGAGTTTTTTATTTTACGATTACTTTGCTCTGACTCCTAGATCTGACCGAGTCATTCATTATTTCAATTCTTCTCTATTTGCTGGGTCCTTTCCGATATCAATATCCTCTTATCTCTCTTTACCTCTGGAAATCTGGCTTCAGACTGCTTGTTTAATATTGTCGACAATAATTAAGGGTTAACCATGGAGACAAATCAATGTATAGGCTTAGAAGTAGATATTACATCAATAACATAACATAACATAGATGAATTTTGTTTTTAAGTAAGCTGTATTACTATTGAAGTGTTTAAAATATTATCGACATTTTTAATAATACTTATACTCTTGTCTATTCCAGGGAGAAAACGCAAGATAAGCAATGAATCTAAAGAACTTTGCGTGTGGGGAGAAAACACCAGACCGGCTAAATACAGTAAAATATGGCCAGTATTCGATTCAGGAGGATTTGGAGAAACGGTCGTCACTCTCCATATTCTGCAGAAACCCGAACCGAAAAAGAACCCATTACTCTTTGATTTGGACTCCCGCTTAGATTGGTTCTGCGGTATCAACGCTTCGTGGAAACAAACTCAAATGTCTAACACTATACCGCAAGATGATCTAACTAAGCGCATTTACTCATCTGTTTCAAGACAACTACGTATTATAAATGGGCACTTGCAAAAGTCGATGGCTAAGTATAAATATCCTAAAGTGACGAGAGCAAATGTTCTTCTAGAATCTTCCACATCCAGAAGGCTCTCGACTCATATTAGTTTGTCCTTAAAGGCTATCAAATTCCAATCTACGCCTCGTCGTCAATTGCCTTGCTATGGAAATTTGGAATTGCCATTGAAAATCAAACAAGAAAATCAAACTCAGTATTATCCTGCTATTAGAAGTGTTAAGTGTGAGGATAAAGTGCAGTCTAAAAGTGACATTAAAGTGAAAGTGGAACGTGAAGTGAAAATAGAAAGCGAGAAAGAGAAGAGTAGAGATAGAGAAAGGGAGAAAGATCGGTGAGAGATTATAGTTTTTTTACACCATGTCCTGCTACTTACTAATTAAAACCCTCCATCCCTTATGTATTTTTGAGACCATTCGTATTAGCGGTGAAACTTAACACGGCACTTTTTTGTTATCTATCTGTATATATATATATTTGGGCAATTTTATTTTATAAAAGAAGCGACGATATTGGCATTCAGTACAGTGTATGTCTGTTTGTCTATTAGCAATAGACTCCGAAACGACCGAGTCCATTGGCGTGGAATTTCGAGGAGTTGCTCCCTGTCTTCCCGGGATGGTTATAGGCAAGATAGACCCAGAATCCAGAAACGAATTTATTTTATTTTACGTTTTTGTTCTGACGGAACGTTTTTTTTCCCCGCCAAGTCAACACGTGACTGCACTAACTTCGCGCAAGCAAAGCGAGCTGGCTCAGCTAGTCTGAAATAAAGCTTAATGTAGATAATAACAAAAATAATATGTAATTGAGTTGTTTTATAATAATACATAATTAATTTAAGAACATATACTAGATAGATATGCATAAATAAAATATATGTCGCAAAAAATGGAATTTGAATTAAATCCAAATAAAGTTTTACATTAAAAAATATAAGAGATATATATATATATTCCCATGATTGTATTTATGAGCAGAGGTATTTATTTATAAGCATTTAAAATTGTACATTCATAAGTGATTATCTGCCTATATTAATATTCTGTTTTGTTTAGAAATATGTAAGCATACTGCTTAGGAATTGATAAGTAAAAGTATACTATCTACACTCTAGACCTTCAAGACGTCTAAGCCAATTAACCTTTAGATTTTGCAAGGATTTAATTTTTGTTTTTTAAAACTTATTGTTAGGGTAATTGTATTGGCCTCATTTTCCACCAAATTTCAAAACATTGCGTGTACAGTAATGGAACTCCGAGCCATGTCATACCACACTACAATGCGCTGCTGCACTACATCAACATTAATTTCACTTTTCTTTTGACACAAAAACACATCAACTTATCATAGATAGATAGATAGATATTATTTAAAAAGTTAAAAGTTAACTTTAGCCATTGTGCTTTTAAAAGTTAGATCTTAATTTCTTTAGTTTTACCAAAATTTTAAATAACATTAATAGTTTTTGTTATTTAATCAAAGTTATCTTGCTTCTGATAAAATAAATTCAAAGTCCTCTGATTACTATTATTGTTTTGTAAATTATATCTATACAATTTGGAAGAAAGTGTTTATTTCTATTTGTATATTGTATCTACAAGTTGTATAATATGATAGTACACTTATTGTATACTGAACTATGCTATAAGTGAATCCTCAGGCATTACTTATTAATTTTAAAGTATTTGTAATAAAATATTAGAATAAATTATTTTATAAATAGATTGTGCCATCAATGTTTTTTGCGGCCATTTTTTGAACAATGACACAAGTGTTTGACTGTAAACATGATGGGTATTGGGTTTGAATGCCACTCAAGTAAATGAAACATTTGATATTTTACATTTTTTTCTGCCGCTTAACATGCAAGGCCTCAAAAAATCGGGCAGAAAGCTTCAGTCTACCCTTGTTGGATAGGGATAAGAAACTAACTTCACCTGAATCAATATAATAATAATAAAATATCGTTGCGACTCTTATTTGACCCACTAAGTTGTATCCATATGTGATGACAATTGACAATGCATAATGCGATGTTTATATTATACTAGTGGCCCTCTCGTGAGTTCACCCGCTGAAATTACAAAACTATTTTGTAATTACTATTCTTTTTCAGATCACATTCATCCAGGCACTCTTGCCAGCAATGTAGACGGAGAGCGCGAATAAAGAGATGTTCCATAGGCGTACAATGTAGACGAGAACGTACTGGCCCCGTATGGGGTCCTCTAGCCCATAGCTTGGATTTAAAAGGACTGAAATATCACCGGTAACTACTAAAAATTATTTTAATATAAATATTTATTCTGCCTGACTCTGAATCTTAACTAGATTAATATTAGTAATTCTTTCAAACCTTTTAAAACTTTTCTTTAGTTATCCAATGCATAAATATTTTTTTAATACAAGCTAGTAGTTTCTAAATTTAGTGCTTACTGAACAGACTCTTTGGGTTGCTAGATTTAATAAATCTATATGAACTTTTGACTTTGTCCAAAAAAAGTTTGTTTATTTTATATTTGTTTATTGTATTTACAGCTTAATGCGAGTAGAAACTCATCCAAATGGTGGGGCCAGCGTAGTCTATTTGTACCAACAAGACGTGGACATGCTAAGTTCAACACAACAAGGGGAGCTTGCTAAGGAGTTTTTGAAAGTGAGCTTTTTTTTATTTTGTTTACAGTTTCACGAATGTAGCAGGGTTGGAAAAGAAAACTAAGTGTTAAGACACTCTGTTCCCTACTTCCTCGCCAATTTTCGATACATTGCGTGTTTATTTAATACATATAAACTCAACACTACCTACTTGTTATCATATCATAAGGAAAACTAAAATAATGCATTCACCCAATTTGGAATCAAAATATTGTTTATTCATTTACACATACGTTTTGAATCGAAGATCTCGCCACTTCACTGGTAAGCGGTTCAGATAAGAATAACAGGCAATAATCTCAACTGTAGCTTCATTTAACAGTTATTCATATAATTATTTCTCGCCCACCAGGTAGTATTTTCAGAGAACAGCGAGGGCTGGGCCAACTTCGTATGCGGCGTTGTGCGCGGTGCGGCGGCGCGCCTGCCCTGCCTGCTGCGCTACCTCGCCGACACGCACCCCACGCTCACCGTGAAGGCGGGCGTGCTGGCGCGAGCATCCGACATCGAGACCACCACTGTGGATAGGTACTACCACCAGGTCAGTTGGTTAATGTACAGTCTTATAATGCAGTGTTGTCTGTGACCAGACAGTGTTGGGGAAAAGTGGCAAATTGAAATGTCTTAATAGTAACAGAATGTCTTAACTAGGTTCCCAGTTCCCCATAAAAATATGATTTACTTTAATTCCCAGGTCCAACAAACGTACGCAGCTGGTACCTTCAGATCAGGTCCCCTACATCAGATTTCTTTGGTGGGAACAGTGCACGAGGAGGTCGGGGGCTACTTTCCCGACATGCTCACTATGCTTGCTGAGTGCCCATTTCTAAATTTGGTATTTTTTTATATATATTTCAATCAATTCAATATATTATGCTGTCATCAATAGTCTTATGTGTGGAAGAGTGTTAGTAGACGCTACTTATTTGTAATTACAAAGGAATTAAAATTTTGACTACTACTTACTACTACTACTTTTTGTTTACTCTTACTGCGTAATCCATTTAATAGTAATGCATTTTTACTTTTTGTTGAAATAACGAATATCTATGTTTATTTTAGACTAGCGACCCGCTCGCTGCTTTGCCCCCATGAACTACACATTTATTTCCCAATCTGAATTCCTTTTTTGTTTTATTGTAATATTAGCGTTTACCACAGCTTAGCCATATATATAACAATAACCAACAGTTGTGTAATGACACTTAAAGAACAGTGGGACATAAAAAAGATTAACATGATGTAAAATAGTTTATAGCCTCGATATTCAACATAATAAGTTTTTTTTAATTAGAACCACTAGTTCCTGAGTTTAGCATACAAAGTATGGCTTTTGATAAATAAATACTAATAATATGTAATAATTATTTTTAGACAATGCCATGGGGACCCATGTCGGCGGTGGAAATGGAACCACAGGAATCTAACGATGGGCCCATATTATGGATAAGGCCGGGAGAACAACTTGTACCCACTGCTGAACTTGGCAAGAGTCCTATTAAGAAAAGAAGGTGGGTGGTTATTTTTGAGTTTATTTGTGTTTGTTTGTTGTTTGCAAGATATAATAAACAATCATTATCTTTTGATATTCGTTTGTAGTAACTTTCATTGAAGTTGAGATGGATATATAGTATGAGTATGTGTCGTAGGACGGGTATGAACGAGCTCCGCAACCTGCAGTACTTGCCGCGCTGGAGCGAGGCGCGCGAGTTCCTGTTCGAAGACCGCACTCGCGCGCATGCCGACCACGTGGGCCACGGCCTAGACAGGATAACCACGGCGGCCGTGGGTGAGTGCACAATACTGACATGTCCTAGACATGTTGAAACAGTTATTTGGAAGTGAAATGAAGTATAGGAACCTCCCAGACAAGATTAATGTCTCTTTAATAATTGTTTCTCTCGTCCGATTTCATTCTACTGACCTTTTATCTGTCATAATATTAGACAAGTGCAGGTTAAGTGACCTTGATCACTCTTGATCTTGAATCTCTTAAATTTAACCTGTTTAACTATTTTATTATTATCTTTTTTAGTTTCACGCTTTATTCTGCACGTAGTAGTATAGTCAGAAGGAATCTGGGAATCTAGTGTTAAAATACTCCGTTCCCATTTAAACACTTCCTTTCCTCTCTTTCTGCCTAATTCTGGAGGCTTTGCCTTTTGAGAGGCTGAAACCAACGCCGCTCTTTGCTTCATTACCAGAACGAGAAAATGAAAGTATTAAATTGATCAGATACATGTTTATACATATATATATATTATTTAATTCATCAGGTGTCCTCAAAGCGATCCACTGTGGGGACGAATCGGACCGCGGTCGCATAACTAAGGACGTAGTGGCGTTCCACGCGGCAGATTTCAATAAACTAGTGCAGTTGTTACAATTGGATCTATACGAACCGCCTATTTCTCAGTGTGTTACTTGGTTAGTATGAACGACATTTTTGTATTTTGTATTTATATATATATATATATATATATATATATATATATAATTTAATCACTTGTCTTACAGAGTAGGCAGTCAGATCCAACCAGATAAAAAATTAAGATAATTGAGGCCGTCGTGACTCGGTAGCGCAAGAGTGTGTGATTAAATAAATTATTGTTTATTTATATTTGAGTCCCGCCGCTCAATACGCAAGACAGATCCTTCAATGATTTATTGAAGGATCTGTCTTTGATTCCCATTAGAACTAATTTTCATTTACTCACTCTGTTAACAAGGTCACAAAAATGATATACAAAGTAGAAGCGTAATAAAGTAAACACTACTACAAAATACTACTAAAGGTTAAAAATTTTTTCATTTAAAGTGGTGATCACAAAAACACTGTATACCACCTACTATTATAAATCTACTTACCCCCAACTGAAACATAAATATGTGAAATGCAGTCAAGAATATTTATTTATTTCACATTTGCTAACTTAATATAATCCTGCAGGCTAGAAGAAGCCAAACTCAACCAGTTAAGGAGGGAAGGCGTTCGCTACGCGAGACTACCGCTATGCTCAGACGATGTGTATTTTCTACCGAGAAATATTATACATCAATTTAGAACTGTGTCTGCTGTTACTTCTATTGGTAAGCTTAAAATCTGTCCTTTAAACATACTTTAAAATACGATTGCCGAATTGTGGCCGCCTTGATGTTAGACTTTCTGCACTTTTGCACATTGCACATTCGGAAAGAAGCTATATGTGACATTTCTTAAATGAAGTCTCTGCACCCATCTACTTCTTATATCATTTAATGGACAGATTGCCAATATGTCTACTCTATAACTTCGACTAAAGTATGTTTCTATGTTAGTATACTACGATGGACGTGGCCGCTATGTAGTTACATTTTCTGAACTGCTGCGTATTTGTTATATCAATTTATTTGAAGGAATTTTAGTAGTGTTGTAGTGTTTACATTTTTGGGCGCACAACATGAAAAATATTTAAAATATTTTTTTTATATAAAACCGAAAATTTTTCTTATAGCGTGGCATCTAAGACTGAAACAGTACTATCCATCATCGGAGGCATCTTCGCCCGCCGAAGAAAGACCTCCACCGGACCAAACCACTAGTAATCATAATGGTAAGATTATAATGTTCAATCCACGCGTGGCTTCGCCCGATTGATATTAAAATTTAGTTTTTGTATTTTAATAAAATTGTCACTTTAAAGATAATATCGTGTAGCCTTCCTGTGAGATGATAATGAGATTGTTAATTTTTGTAGGTAGTTTAATGATTTACCTTATATTATGGGAGCCAGAAGGAACCTAGTGTTAAAACACTGTTCTCATCTCATACCTCTATTTTCGGGACATTACGTTGAGCAGCGGAACTCAACTAATTTAGAGAAACGGTGCGCGGGCACATGCGCCCGCGCATGCGTGTCATAGTACATTATAACTTGAAAATATTTTCATAATTTCGATGTCTTTTCATTTCTCACTTTGATTTTGGTGCTACTAAATTGTAGTCTCCAATTTTTAGCTTCACGTAGTGTTGTGACGCTCGAATCCCTCTGTTCATTTGTTTTTTCCTTGAATCAACTCTTAACTACGATCTTTTATGCAGGTTTCTGAAAATATTCTTACTAATATAATTAATTTATACATTGTATTTTTTTTATCTACAGACTCCAAAACATCCACGAAGCACAAGAGCGGTGTCATAGAGATGAGGGCTCTAAGTGCTAAATTCAAAGAAAAATCAGCACTCAAAATATCGGAGAATAGAAAAAGTTTAGAGGTCCAAAACAAAGAGACCTCAAAAACCGACGACAAGAAAGATAGACGGACCGATAAACACGAAAAAACCGATAAGACAGAACAAAAAACTGACAAACACAAAGACTCTCATAGGCACAGAGATGCGGACAAACATAAAACCGATAAAACCGAAAGATTGGATAAATCATTAGAGAAATCCGAAATCAGGATATCGGATAAAGAGAACAAATTGGATAAATCAGATAATAAGTCAGATAAATCTGACAAAGTGGACCGAATTGAGAAGGCCGATAAAGAAAGGCAAGAGAAAACAGATGTTAAATCGGACAAAACTGTTGAAAAGTCAGATAGATCTGACAAATCTGACAGCAGAACTGAGAAGGAAAAAGAAAATAGAACGGAAAAAGAAAAACACGACCATCACAGAAGACACTCGTCCTCACGACACAAATCTCACAAGTCTGACAGATCTAGAGACAAAGAACACAAAAAGGAACATAGAGATGATAGAAAGTACGAGAAGCATAGAGATAGAGATGTGAAGGAGGTTAAAAGTGTGGACAAAGTGTCTAGTGCGTCAGACAAAGCGTCGAGTGTGTCCGGCAATGTGCAAAGTGATAAGTTACCGCAGGTGATCCATCGTCCCCCAGATTAGTGTTGAAGAGTTTTACTTTTTGGAATTTTTTTGGACCTTAATTGGTAAAGATGTATGATTTTTTAACATTAAACAATGTAAAATGGCCCAGGTTATATATCGTTTACATATTTTACTATCATTTGTATAGACATTTTAAATATCTTAAAAATATTTGATAAATGACATTCTCTCTTGCCAAATTAGCTTTGGACATTTGTTAAAATCTCCCAACAGAGAGGCTAACAACAAAAATTAGTAATTTCGACATAGCTGTCAGAGCACTTTGGATGGTTTCTAACAGATGTGGGTTTGATTCCTGCTATGTTAAAATTTTCATTTTTTTAAATTATATTTATATATAATTATAATTATCGAATATGTTATTGAATAAAGGCCTAGTTTAAATTTTAGTCTTAAAATTGAATATTTGATCTGGTCATTTCAACCATTTAAGGTTCAAAGGTTTCAAAAATATGAGAGAGTAGGTATAATTTTTTTTGTAAATATAGTGTAAGAGTCTCGTAGAGGCTACGCGGAGAATGATTGAACACGCAGTTTTAGATGGTCTTTAACCAGTGATTTATAGATATATTTTTTAATTTGATATTTTTTTGGTACTTTTTTATTTTAATTTGATTTTCTGAATTACCATTGATAATTCAGAAAAAGTTTAGTCTAATATTAACCCACTGTTCCCACTCACCGCCCTAACTTCGAGATATTGTGTGTTGAACGATGGAACTCAACGGCGCGCTTTGCATTATTCTAGCGAGGAAATAAAAATAATAGTATAATAAAAATAAGTTTGTTTCCTTAAGTGGCAAAGAATTTTCAACACTCGTGTTTATTTCAGTCAGTATCAAATTTTTAAAGTAAATCAATAAATAGTCAATTACTTAACTGATTTTGTTTTTTTTTTATTTATTGAAAGTGTTTTTTAAACAACCTTATCTAAAACTGCGTACAGATTGTGATGTTAAAAGTTTTAACGAACACGATGAATATAATAAAGAGAAGAAAAAAAGTAATTCTAAGTAAAAAAAAGAAATTAATTATTCACACATATTTCTAAAGAACATGCACTAAGAATAATAAATAAAATATATGATTAGATAAGTCTAGTACTATACATATACTTTGTTTGGATTTGTCGCGTTTGTTACACTCTATATTGAATAAAACTGCTTTGATTTTCTGAAAGGTGGTAGTGGGTTCAATACGACATGACATTTGAATTTTAATATTCATAAATATTGGTACAGTCTTAGAATGAAGTGGCATAACTAATAAATTGGTAGTTTGTGAGGTAAATAAATTAATTTCAAAATATGTAATATTTCGTTGAGTAAATGATAGTGACGTTTAAAATCAAAATATAGTCCCTTTTCACCATAGTAGAGGAGGCAGTGGGAACCTAGTGTAATTAGACACTCCCACGCACGCACCACGCGCTTCGTATTGTTACTATGAAATTAATTTCCTCGAAAAGGAATCAAACACATAACGCGGCGCATTTACAATCAAGGGCCTCCAAATTAGAAATCAAGATAGTTATTCCAGACGAGTCCACTAATAATAAATATTATTTTATATGGACAAAAGGCATTTAATAGAATACGGTTTGGACGGTTTCCTAGAGGCGCGTCTTCAAATCTAAATATCAATTTTATTTCCTAACTGTGGAATAACACTTTAAAAATGTTTTAAATATGACAAATATTATTTATTCTTAGTTCTATTCGTGGTTGTCTTTATACATGTACTATATATATTTCTTAAATGTCACTTTTCGTTTTAACTGCGATTCATTGACCAAAATCCGGAGATTTAGCAAAAAAAAAATTGAGTTAAACCACTTTTATTCTAAATGGCTACGCGCACTTAGCAGGCAGAGGAAACCTCGGTGTTAAGACACTTCGTTTCCCACTTTTTGCCGAATTCTGGACGCATTGCGTGTTGAGTGGCAGAACTCAACGCCGCGCTTTCCCTCGACACCAGAGCGAAAAAAATGGAAATATAAACGTAAATAAATATTTCACTTCCTCGAGTGGGTATCGAACTCACCACCGTGGCGTTACAAGTCACACACTTGTGCCACTGCGCGACGACGGCCTCACTCACTATATTTTGAGAATAAAGTAGTTTTATTTAATATATATTATAAGTGTAGTGTAATTTTTTTTTTATTATTAATTATTTATTAATGAATGTCCCTTGTTAACGTTGTGCAAGGGGAGGTCCGACTGTCTTTGTTATTTATTGAGGAAACAAAAATACATATTATATTTAAGAGATATTATATTTTCTATGAAAATGGGGGTTGAATTAACTGCAAATTTTCGTTAATTTTGATTTACTGAAAATTTCAACTAAATTTTGTGGAATTACTATCTGAAATTTATTACTTTACGCCTGCAATCTAGCTTGTGTGGACTGTCAGAATTAATATCCAGTTTTTTCCTGTTCTAGTAAGAATTTGTTGTAAGCTCTTTAGTGTTGCCCCGCGTTCTACGCCGCGTAGTCAAGACTGCTTAAAATCTGTCAGTCATTTAATAACGAAAGTGTTTTATTTGTATATAAGGATATAGATTTCAAATCTTAATAATTTCACCGTTTCTCTCTAACAATAGAGAATTTTTCTTCACAAAGAATCAATCAACAAGTAAGGTAATTATAGTGCATTGGTCCGGCTGAATGTAAACACGATGGTTGGTGATTCGATTTCCGCTTTAAAAAACAATTAATTTTATTACCTCGATTTAGTAAAGCATTGAGTCTTGGTACTTTACAGGGAATGTCAATACTTAATATTCGAGATCAGAAAATCTAAGTTGGCAATTAATTTCCCCTAACAATTAATTTCTCTCTTCAGCATAAATGAGTGTAGATGACTTCATATATTTTATTTTCAATAGCGATTTCAATGAATTTACTTGAAAAACCAGTGAAATTAATTATTTTCTCAGTTTAACAAAATATTTAGCCCCCATATATGGATTCATAAAAGACAACATTTTTAAAATTTTAATGAAATTTCCCATAATATTGTTTCCACCCTACTTGCCATTATTTAAAAAAAATCTTATTTTTTTAACAAAATAAGTTATGTATTGTGATAAAATTGGCAAATGAACGAATTTGTGGCAAATTTATATGCTTTTTCCAAAATAGAGTTTACAGCTCACATTGTGGTTGCTCAGTAGAGAGAGAGAGTAATTATTTTGTTAACATTTAATTGTAATCTATACATGAATTTTGATTTATACGTTCAATTTAATTGTGTTAAGGAATGTTCAAGTATTACGTAACGCGGCATTTTCCATCTCGTCCGGTGACGCTGTCGAGACCAACATCATTTTTCAATTTAACTAATCTAGGTAATAATCCTCTTTTAGTTTCTTAAAAATGTTACCGAATATATTTAACAATTCGGTCGAACAGTCGTAGCCGCCACGCATGAAGTTGGATTTTCTAAGCTTTTGCGTATAACATTGTATACGGGAGAAGTAAATAATGAAAAGAAAATTACAAAAATAATCCTAAAATCAAATCTGCGCAACCATCTACAGCTAAATTCAAGACGGACACGACTCATTTACCATATTGTACTACAAAAGAGATAGCACAAGAAGTAGGGACAGGACAGAAAGCGTAAGGGATGGGTAAAATTGCGTTAATTAATACTTGAAATGGCCTCTTAAAAGAAATTTGAAGCTTCCTAAGCTTTTTATGTATATTGAGAGGTTAACTTAAAAGAAACAAATTTAACACCAATTAATAAGACGTCTCATATTGGTGTTTGAAAAATAAAAGTAAATATATATTTATAATTTTTTAAAGAAATCAAAATTTTAAGTGATAATATTAATATGTCCAAAGTAAGACTTTTGTATGGAAACTGAGATATGCACAAACAAATCTCTTATTTTTTTTATGTAAGGTGCATTCGGGAAATTCTGAATAGATGATATTTCTAATAACTACCTTTACCTATAAATCGCATCAGTATTTCGTGCTTTTTTCAATATTCACCAAGTACGAAATATCCGCTGCTCGGAATTACCCTAACGCACCTTATTCATAACACTTCAGTGCAGTTATCTTTTGACAAATAACGTTCTTAGTCCCAATATTAAAGGCAATAAAGCTTCAGCCCATCTCAAGTTGTGATTGACATTTAAGTTAGGAGTTAATTTATTGTTTCACGTTTTCTATAGTTTTTTTTGAAAATAATAAATAGATTATGATAGAGTTTTGTCTTTTTATTAACTATCAGTCACCTTTTTTTGTCCTGTGATTTTTATATTATTTATAACAAATTGTGATTTTAATGATAAAAATAAATTCTACTGAATCTGATATTATGAATGCGAGGTTGAGTAGTTTACAGCACGCTAGTGGACAAGATTCTAGTAGTCATATGAAAAAAAAAATATTTTTTATTTTCACCGTAGAATTCAGAAACTAGTACTAGGTTAGGTTATGCTCATCTTCAATTCCCCTAGAGCAGCTGCTGCGGGAGAGTCATGGTGATTATCTTGCAAGTCATCGAGGTTGCGGGTACCCTAGAAGAAACTCCGGGAAATCCTAAAAGCGGTGGTGAAGGCCCTGCCTAATGCAGGCCGCATTAGGCAGGGCCTTCACTGAGTCGTCGACGTGTCGAGTCGTGATATCGTAATGGTATGCGCGAGCGACCCTGCGGTGTCACCTTACTGTTTTCGCGAGTAAAGTTATTAATTAACGGTTTTTATAATCTTATGGTGATGTGTACACGAAAAGGATTTATAGTTACGATTTTGCTCGAGACAAATAGTCTATAGGCCCAATAGTAATTACCATCATGTAACTACGTGGATCAATCTTCACATGTTTATTCTCATATTCCTTTCGTTACGATATTAGACCTGAAAATCGTGTATCGTAGGCAGAGGGAAACTAACCTAGTATTAAGACAAATAGTTCATAGGACATTTTCCGCCGAATTCTGGAGGCATTGGAATTGCAATTAATGATTTCGGTGTGTAATGTGTTAGTGAAACTATTAACTAAATACATGTATATGAAATATATTTACTAATCTGTAAGTATGGTCACACGAATTATTACAAAAGTAATAAGAGTAAACGCATGCAATATCTCTTATTAAATGCTATTGTTTCATTAATTTTGAACTAAAGAATATAAATATAGACATCATAAACTAACACCGGTAATCTGTTGCATAAATTAACATAATACTTCCACCGTACCTAATCCATACTATGTGTTTGACAAAGTAAATTATACTACTTGTGCATCTTCCTTCCAGCGCCGAGGCGCTGGGAAACGGCCTCAGGGCTTTCTCCCTCTAAGCCGTGGTGTCCGCTGCAGCCATAAATATGGCTGCGTCATTGTGGGGGGCCCGTGGGCCCGATGGTGATGTGACTGCCCTTATAAGGGCAGGCATGGGGAAGGAGTTTGGAGGCGGGAAGGAGGGAGTGAGCATATGCCACCTGGGCGGTCAGCTCAGCCAGGTGAGACTCTTGGTTACCCCAAGAGAGGCCCAGCTTAAGTGACCAGCGACCGGGGTGGCTACTCAGGAATCGGGATTGGGAGGGGAAAGGAGGTCCCTGGGTAGGCGATTCCTAGCGTCAGGCGGGCGGCAGTGTTGCGGCGCGATGTTCTTCAAGTGCGGGTGATCCGATGCATCGGCCCGGCGGTAGGCTTTTGTGGCCAGCCGGCCGATGTGAACCTCCAGGCTCTCCATCCTGAGGTCTCTGTGAAGAGTGGAGTTCCTTACGACCCAGGGGGCCCCAGTTACTCGCCGTAGGGCAAGGTTCTGGACCACCTGCAAGATTCGCCGTTGCCTGACGCTCAGGAACGCGTACCACGCCGGCCCCGCGTATGTTAGGTGGGGCCTGACGTACGCCTTGTACAACGACAACTTAGTCCTCAGCGGGAGTCGGGAGTTGAGGAGAGGACGCAATAGGGTGAGCGCGACTTTCGCCGCGCGGGCCGCTTTCTTGACTTGCCCTGTCATATTTAGGCGGCGGTCAATCACGACGCCTAAATATGTCACCTGGCTGCTCCAGGGGACCTGCTGGCCCTGCAGGCGCAGCGGAGGAGGCTGTCTTCTACGTCCGAAGGAGATAAACTGCGACTTCGGGATGTTGAGCTCGAGCCTCCACTCCGACAGCCAGTCCGGCAGCAGGTCGAGTGCACGCTGGAGCTTGAGTGCTGCGTGTTTAGGGTTCAATGATTTGGTGAGCAGGGCAATGTCATCAGCGTAAAGCGCCAAAGTTGTGCCCTGTTGCGTCGGGATGTCGTTGGTGTACAAGGAGTACAGGGTTGGCGACAGGATGCTACCCTGGGGAACGCCGGCGGCGATAGGATGGCTAGCAGACCGCACACTCTCTACCCTAACGCGGAAGGTCCTGCCGTGGAGGTAGTCGGCAAGGACCTGTGTGATGTGATGCGGGGTGCCGGCTCTCTGGACCTTGTGGAGTAACCCCGGATGCCACACGCGGTCAAAAGCGCGTGAGACATCGAGGAGGGCCGCTGTAGCACTCTCCTTCTTGATGGCGGATGTTGCTGCAAAGTGTACCACCCTGGCGACCTGTAAGGTGGTAGAGTGGTCGCTGCGGAAGCCAAACTGTTCGTCGCGCGGGTTGAAATGCGCCTGGAGAAACGGGAGAAGTAGCTTCTCGAACAGCTTGGCCGTCGCGTTGAGGAGGGTGATGGGGCGGTACGCGTCTGGGGTGCGGGGGTTCTTTCCGGGCTTGGGTAACATAACTACCTGGCCTGGTAAATTATACTAAGAAAACCATAGTAACGTTTCCCACTATGCTAATAGATGGCGCTGTACGTTTTCTCACAATTCCTGAATCGCGCTGGCAAGATTTTCAATTGTAAAAAGACTATCAAAAATTTCTGGTGGCAAAGCATACTTACCTGGCGTAGGGGACACCGTGATCATGAAGGCGGTTCCCCCAGAGCGAGGCCCTTCCATTGCACTGCGGTCGGGTTGACCTCTGCGATTATCCCTAATGCGGATAACTCGGACGCGTAATTTTTGGTAGTGGGGACTGCGTACGCGCCGTCCCCCTCATAATTTCTTTAAGACGTGTTATTATTTATAATTGTGTAGTGACCGATTGTTAATTATTCAAATATCACCCGTTACATAATTAAGTGAGATTGTAAACCGTGACGGTCGTGAGTTCGAGCCGCACTCTTTATTTATTATTTAGCGTGACGCTTAAAAAAGTGTTAAATTATTTATTATTTAATTACAGTTAAACAATTCGCTCGATGAATCGGAGGCACTAAGTCATGAATTTTTCGTCCCTCAACCCATCATCCTCGACAATTGGCAAAGCATTTATCTTGTTTCTTAGCATCTAAAATAAAAAAAAAAACCATTTCAACTTAAAATAAATAAGGGCATATTAAAGAAAACAATCTACATAAATATTAATATTTATTATTTCTTACAAAGATATCAGTTGGTGTGATTACAAACACCGAGAGTTTAAGTACAAACTACAAACAAAAGAAAGTCTCAGTCGATACAATATTCGATTATAATATTATAAACATGCAATTATATAGACATTGTTGTATAATATATAGTTATTAAAGTGTCATATTATTTATAATTTTATTTTTACTTTTTTTTGTTGAAACATAGAAGTGGCATAACCAATAAACTGAGACACTAATGAATCTGAGTGAAGAACTGTAAGTATATTACTAGGTAAGTATATTATAGGCGCGCATTAAAATTCGAAAAAGCGATATTTATTTATGAATGTAAATTATGATTTGATGTCATCACTTGTTTTGGATAGAATAAACAAAAAATAGCTTTAGTAAAGTAGCATAAGTCAGCGTGCGCGAGAAAAACAACGTTCTATATGTTAAGTCTATGGGACACATTTTATCAATTATCTCAAAAACTACAATTAAGATTTGGCTCATTTTCAGTCCAGGATAAATTTACGTCAACTTGTTGATGTCTGCGAAATTTTATAGATGTAGCTCGAAAATAGACGAAGGTGCAGATTAACTAAGAAGTTGAAAATTTGAGTAGTAAAGGCAATAAGCAAGATAAACAATTAACAGTGTTAAGTTTAATATAAGAAAATAATGTTTAAACACTAATAAGTGATGATAGAGAAAGGAGCGAGATTAAGTGAATTACTAAAGTAATGGTGATTTTTGAGATGGAGAGAATAAATATAGTAGAATGTGATTAAATTAAATCAAATATTATAAAATCAAAAAATATATTTATTTAATGTAAGTTATGCCACTTTACCCAGTTTTCAACTTTTAACACTCTTAAAATAATTTAAATACTTTCACATATAAAAATACTTCAAATTTAAAAAAATTTTTGAAACGCTCAATGATGGCACTTGTTATGTATACAAATTTCAAACACGTTTATTATTCAACTCATAAATAGCCATATAATGAGAGCATTATACAAATTAAAACAAGAAAATATTCATTTATATAAAATAAAACAACACTTCCATTTGTTCACAAATGAATTAAAAATAAATGTACTAAAATTTGTACATAAATTATAAACTTGAATGAAAAAAGTTTAAAACCTATATACAAATGAAAATGTAGGAAATTGAATTAACATTAAAAATTTGAGCTTTCATAGAAAAATGTAGCACCTAGGAACCTGGTAGTTCCTGTAAATATTGTCATGGTTAAAAAATTAAGGCAAGGGTTAAAAGTCACGATTATACAACAAAAAATTAAAAAAACTATATCTTCTAACATTTTTTTTTCTTAATACTATGTAACTTTTATATATTTACTGTAAATATATGAAAAAGTACATGTAAATTGCACTGATAAGGCACCAGATTCAAAATGCAGTTTCAGTCCGCTATAAAATTATTGTTTATAAAAAATGATTTTAAATCTAATATTGAATAGAAATTTCTAAATTTTAGACTAGACCTTATATAAATCAAGGTAAAATGAATCAGGTGAATGAATATGAGATTACAATGAGATTCATATGAATCATAGAAAAACCGACTACAACTAACATAGTGTTGTAACTAAATGAAGACATAAATGAGTATATTAAATAAATATAATCAAAAGTTCTATTTCGCAAAAATTCTAGTGGCAAGTGTTTCTTAATGAATGACGTTTAAATAATCCTTTGGTAATTTTGAGGCGGCTTCGACCTACCACTAGATGATCACTGGAAAATTAAAATATTATATTAATAAAAATTCATTAAACCTTTTATTTCGTATATTTGCCTAAATAAAAAAAAGCCGTGGTGGCGCAGTGGTACAAGGCACTGTAACGCGACAGTTGTAGGTTCGATCCCCACTCGAGGATTGAAATATTCATTTAATATATTTCCATTTCTTCGCTCTGGTGTTGTGGTAAAGCGCGGCGTTGAGTTCTGCTACTCAACACAATATGCCTCCAGAATTCGGCAGAAAGTGGCGAACGGAGTGTCTTTACACTAGGTTTCCTCTGCCTACCCTGCTGTGTGCTTCACGCTGTACGTGAAGTTGATTTATTTATTAAAAAAATTACCAATATGTACTGTTCTCAAATTATGTCACATTTAATAGAAATTGCATAGTGGTTGACGCAACAGAACGCCGTACTATATTTAAGGAAACAGATATCTAGATAAGAATGTGATTTACTAAAATGGTTTGTAGGTTTATTTTCTCTCCTCAATATCCTGTCGCATATGATAGGGTAGGTAGAGAGATTTTCGTATTAAGAAAGTCCATTCTACGATTCTATTTTCAGACATTAAGCGGGGTAACAGAAAGCCACACTTAAACTTGCCAAAGCAGTTAAACAAATAATTTAAATAACATTTAATTATTCTCTTATTTAAAGTTGCGAGCTGTGTTCCGCATGGTAGGCACAGGGAACCTAGTATTAAAACAATCCCCCACACACCGTCCAACTCGTCGAGACATTGAGTGTTGAGTGGCGGAACTCAACGCTGCTCGTTCTCCGTCTGTTATAACTCTCACTCTATACTCACCACGAATCTATTAACTTTAGGCGCGAACGTCTTTGTGACGGTTGTCGTTTGCACTTTCATGTTCTCGAATTTCTCGCGTAAACTAAAAGTAATAAGAAACATTCAATTATTAGATGTATTATTATTTTTATTTAACAATATTCTACCGACCGTCAAGGTTTTATAAAGTGTTATTCCACACTAAGAACAGAAAAATATTTCTGGAAAACATATAAAGATTTGAACATAGCCTTAAACAGAACGTAACTTAAACTGCACCTCTAGTAATACTCTCTAACCACTAAGCCATACGCTTTTTTTGTAAATTATTTCTGTTGTTGGCAACTTCGAATCTTATTCATAGTTTCGCAAAACAGTTTAATAATTAAAATTTAGTTATATTTTTAAATCAAATAAAAACTTATAGTTTTTATTAAAGAAAATATTTTCTTATACTTTTCGCAACTATGAATGGGCGTTTATTTAAATATTATAACTGTAAAAACATACGGTCGTAGCCGCTCAGAAGTTAGCTGTGGATGTATGCGCGGATTCGATTTTAAAATTTTCCTTAATTTCGATTATCTTCCTCCCTAGTGAACAATGCTCAAAAATTTAAAAAAAAACCTAACTTCAAGAGCGGCCACGGCTCGTCGACCGTACTATATTTTTTCTTTAAGCAAATCAATAAAAAACATTCTGTTATTACCTTTTAGCAGTCTCCAATTGTGACTCTCCGTCCTCTTCTTTAGTGTCTCTAAACTCTCTGGTCTCAATGAGCGCGGAGTGTCGCTCATTCCCCTTCTCCCCTTCTGACCAGTTTTCGAAGCGATCGCGGAAAGACTTTGTACGGGCCAGTTGTTGTGCCTGTTGTTAATAATATTGTACAAAATAGGTAATTATGTATATATCAACAGATATACCTTTCTCGTTCTAGGATGTATTTTTGAGAATGAAAGTAGGAGACCGGCAATGTTTCGTAGTATTTTTGTAGAAGTGTTTAAGTTATTGGTATCTATCTATTCGTAACTGCGTCACTCGTAATAGAGTATGAATAAAAATTTTGAAATGAAAAAGAAATCCTACGTCTAAACTGTTGACAAATTTTAATTATTTTTAAGTGTGGGTTTGAAATATTTCTTCCGTTTCCACTTGTATATACATATGTAGTACACTATATCTCGCGTATAGAATGGTGGGTAGGCAGAAGAAATTAGAGGGGCATAGTGTTAAGACACTCCTTTCTTCACGCCCTGCTCTACTAGCGAGGAACTGGAACGGCACAGCGTCGATCGGATAACGCGACGGGTTTAGTTTCAATTCCCACTCGGGGGATATTATTATTTAATATTGTCATTATCCTATACCTCGTTGTGGTATCGCCACTAAGAACGTAATTCTTCTAGATTGAAGCGGGCAGTGGAGTGTCAACATTAAGTTCCTTCTGCCTACACTGCTATGCGCGGGATACAACGTGAAGCCAAATAAAGTATTATGTTTCATCAATGTTATATACTTTCAAATAAAATTTTTCACGTGATCACTGAAGAATCGAAACCTCACCTGTTTCAATGCCTCATCCCTCTCAAGTAGTGATTCTCTTTCTTCGTACTCCTCACTCTCCGTGTCGCTGTATTCTGATGATGAATAGTGTCTTATTTCATCTGCGGGCGGCGGAGTGAACCTCTTTAGTGGTTTTGGACCTAAAGAACAATAATTACTTGTTGTTGAATTATTTTATGTTTTAATTAAAATATTAAACGAAGTTATCATGAGACAGCGTCTGACTGTTAATGTGATAGTTATATATTTTTCCGAGAAATAATTTCTTCTTTTTTTGGTTTAATTTTATCCCTAATAGCGAGGTAGCCAGACCGATAGTCTCTGACTTTATCACGTTCTCCACAAAATTTTAATCTTGAAATACCAGTCAAGTACGCGTTACCGTCTCACCTACCCGAAGGTTCGGATTTGTATCTTTTGATACTGTTGACTGACCGTACTTAGGAGCCTAATTTTGTCTGAGTTGTAAATGACGGTAGATCTGAATATTCAATATTAATTTTACTTCAACACCTATAGACACATAGACGACATAGTGATCATAAAATTTTCTTGTTTTCTTCAGAAGCACAGACCCCTAATAACAAAAGTACAAGCTACCATACCCAGTGGCTCGTCTCTCCGGCTCTCCTCCATCTGCCGGAACACGTTGATCATGCGCGAGGCGGTGTGGCGGGAGGCGGCGAGGCCCGCGTCGGCGGCCTCGCCCGCGCGCGCCACTGACGGTTCGTGGTAAAGCTCGGGAGACGGAGATTTGGCTCTCTGTACGTAATATTGTATAGAATATTTGTTATATGAGAGTATTATTTGTTTCTGGAAATAGTTAAATGTAGAGACTGTAAACTCTATAAATTATGCAGTCTTTTAAAAAGAAGCTTTTATTTAAATGAGCTAATAAGTATAAAAAAATCTTTTCGTTAAAAACTTTTACTAATAATTTATACCATCATTACACTATATCTATGATTTTAAAGCTTCTGGCGAGATTTGATTTTCGCTTCGCGTACTCATAGTTATTTAATTTTAAACTAATTCTAAGGAAATAAATACTGATATCACATATCAGACAAATTAATTGAACAACAATTTAAGAGAATTGTTTAAGCAATCATTTAAATCATGTTTGAAATTGTTAATAATCAACTGTATTGAAATATAAATAACAGAACGAAATAATTATTTTAAAAATACAGAAAAAAGTTGACAAATAATTATTTTAAAAATTCCTTCAATATCGAACATTAACATAATTGAGAGCTGCGAGACCAAAATTAAAAAGACAAATAAAAAAAGTCAGACCTGCGGTTGTCTAGGTGGTGTCATACGAAATTCCTTCCTTTTGGTCTCAGGCTTGTACGTCTCGAAGAATTTGAAACGATCGGAGATATCCGCTGTCTCTATCTTTACGTCTTCTACCTTGTCAGCAGCACGGACGACGTCTTTTGGAACGAATGGCTGGAAAAATTATTGTTTTCTATAATTACAAAATAGTCAGTCACATGGTTATTTTTCCATTGTTCTGGCCGTCCCGGACACAAAAATAAAAAAAAAACTGGTTAAATGCGAATCGAATTCGTTGAATGTATAGAGATATTCTTTATGTATGAGAAATATTCTTTATGAGGAAATTTTAAAATTGATAATTTAATCTCACTTTTTCATTCAATGTTAAGCACAAATATGAATCGAACCTACTACATTTAGTATTTTAATATAATAAAAAAGCTTACAATTTCCTTTCGTTTGGGAGGTTCCTGCGCGGGCGGGGACAGCGGCGCCAAGTGCTTCGCGTTCGCGTCTAGTTCTAGAAAGATCGATCTAGACTTCTTGGCTATACCTAAAATTAAAAGATTTTCAATACATTATCCTTAACGAAAATATATGGTCTTAGAATATTTATATAGAGGACAAATGGAAAAAATTGGTCAATTTTCCTAACAATTGTGATGATATAAGCGTTATCAACCTGCGTGTAATAAGAAAATAATATATAATTACTTCATAATACAAACCTTCATTGAAAAGCGTTGGGTCGTCCAGCTCTCTGTTCTTCGGCGGTTGGTTCTCATCGTTGAAAATTTCTCCGTTCTCGAAGCGTTGTTTAATGGCGCGTGACTTTTCCGCATCTAACTCTAATTCTTTAGCTATTTTGTCTGCTGAAGTTACACCTGGAAATAATTAAACAGTTAGTAAGTAAGAGCCATCGTGACAAAGTGGCGCAAACGTATAAATATAAACGCAACGGTTCTGAGTTCGGTTCCGAGTCGGGAAATATTTTTTTTAACGTCACACTGTATCCCACACACAGCAAGGTAGGAAAAGGGAACCTAGTGTTAAGAGAATGCTCCTTATTTTCAGAGGCATTAAAAATTTCATTTCCTCGAGTGCGAAACGAACCCACAATCTGTCTCGTTAACAGTCACGCTTTGTACCCCTACGTCACAATACGCCTCAAATGAATTCATCGAACCGCCACCTCTCAACAACCAATTATGTTTAATATGTTTTTAATTAATATTTGCAATTATAAAGTATAGTACTTTCGGTTAACTCAGAAAATCTTTAGATATTTCTAATAAACTTTTATTTATCAAACGCAGCGGTATTTCTTGTTTTGGCAATTTTCACGTTTGGTATACTAAGATGCCTTAACCGATCTACCTCAAATATTCCTCCTCCTCCTCCTAAATAATTATAAATATTCCTTTTGTATTATAACCCGAATGGACATTTTGGGCATGGGCATTAAGATAAATTTTATATCTATTATTTCTGAAGTGATTCCCTTATAAGGAGAAGAAGAATTATATATCGTAAGAAGTTTCGGATTTTTAATATTTATTTATAAAAGAATATATTTAAAATATTTTTTTACTTTTGTAAAACGTATATAAGTCTATTAAAGATTTGAATTCAACTTTGAAGCAACAGAATTAAAAAAAACTTACCCTGTTCGCACTGCATGACTGACTGTTCATACATTTCTTTGATTTTGGCTTGTTTCCCCTGAAGAAAAATAAACTCAACTTAAAGATTGCAATACAAAACTGTAAACCAAATTAAATTATCTTGTTTTAGCAGACATTATTTATTAAGCGGATCCATTTTTCTTAGCACCAGCAACCAACGCGGCGTTAAATTCCACCACACAACACGCAAAGCCTTGAGAAATCGGCAGTAAAGTACGGCACGGAAGTTTCTTAATGGAAAATCGAGTGTCTTAGCTATATACGGCATACATTGTTAAGCTAAAAATATTAGAATAAAAGCACGCTTCGCATTTTTACCATAGCGAAGAAATGACAATTTTAAATATTATATTACCCTGACCGGTAATCGAACACACAACCATCGTATTTACACTTATACACCACTGCGCCACAACGTCCTCGAACATCCTACAAAAAAAAGACCTACCAAAAACAACCGACTCCTTATATTCTGTATCTCCAGTTTTCTCTGGCTGTGTCTGTCCGCGTTGGTACGCGCGTTCTCGAAGCGCCCCACCAGCTCGTTCATGTCACAGAGCGCGGTCTGCTCGCGCGTCGAGTTGTGCATGTATGAAGACTTTAGTACCGAATCCTCGTCTGGAAAGTGCATGTCATTGTGTGGGTTATTTTGAATTGAAACAAGAAAAAATCATCTCACATCAGAAATCTAGAATTGAAGGACTGACGGTTCTGCGAGTCCGTCCGTGCGAGGAGTTGTGCATTTATGATCATTTTAATACTGAATCCTCGTCGAAATGGTCGAATTTAAAACATTTTCTATTGTGTTATAACAATAACACAATAGAAAATGTTACCTATAAATTGAAAAACAATAAATGCTACAATTCGTGCAATAAATGTAATTTAATAGATAGTACGCTCGGCAAGTCGTGGCGTGTTATTACATCTAAATAATGTATATAGTAAATTTTTTCCCTAATTTGGATTCCAACCTATACTCATTATATAAAGTCAACTCCTTCCTTACCTTCTTCTTCTTCTTGTTCGCTGGAGCTGTGCTCTACGGGTACTCCATTCAAATATTCGTCCGACACGCCGATATCCATGCCCTTCGCCTTGAACCTATAAACAAATTAAATTCATTTTTTTATATAAGAATATTAATATGATACGAAAGATCCATTCTTTTTATAGCTGCATTCCTTGTTCTCATATAAAATAATACAAACTAATATATCAATAACAGATATGAAACAAAAACTTAAAAGTATACATTATATTAAGAAAAAAAAGAAAAAAAAAACATCCAAAAGTACATCAAAATAACTTTATATCCATAAATGAGATCAGAAACGGTATAGTATTCTTAAATCTACTTCCGCATAAAAATTCCGAAATATAACTTCCGTAACATCTCTGGTCAAAAACTTAAAAATCAAAGATCACACACATAATTTAAAAATGCTCAAACGTATTATTCATATAAAATGACAATATTTTCCTTAATATATTGAAATATTACATACATTTTTATTCACTTTCACTGTACAAAGTAACACAAATGTTCCACACTGAATCACTGGCCGGCTCGTAAAAGACTGATATGCTTTCTTTTTTAAGCCGACATCTTTTACTATTTTAGTTAAATTGACTGTAAGCTTAATGTTATGAGAATGAAGTTCAAAATGGAATAACACAAGGTTAAAATCAAGCGTGTAGTTATCAAAGGAAATGCTCTTCTCAATTTTTATTTGACGCTACGTTATTATAATCGATACATTGCCGTTTTTAAAAAAACCATTTTTTTTTTTCGTTTTGTGTACAATTACCAGAGGTATTACGTGTAAAATTGATGTATATATTTTCAACGGTACCTATCTCAAACGTTTTAAATTAATAAAAAGTGTAGTTTTAAAGTTTTTTTTTTTCAAAATAAAAAAGATGTTATTTACGCGTTTTTTAAAAGTGCATGTAACAGAATGATGTAATGGAACAAGGGAAGTTTACCCATGTTAGTAGTTCAAAAAAGCAATGAAAAATACCTTTCTTCATTATCGATACTTTAACTACCTACGTTTTAGCCTACGTTGTTACCTAAGCCTAAAAACTAATTAAAATTGAATGTATTCTCCGTATAAAGTCAGATAAAACCTAATCAAATAAAAAAAAATATTCCGAAAAAAAAACCATTTTTCTCACAAATTCCTTGACTTAGCAATGTATAATAAACTTTGAAATCGTGAAAAAAACCACACACTTCTATCCACATGTGCATTTAAAAATAGTTGATGACGCAGAACGTTAGACGAAACACTTTGTTCACTACACGTATGTACGAGTATATTGTAGTAATTTATACAGTTTTTGACACTTTATGTGTTGGATTTGGGCCAAAATGTTAATAATTTATTTATTTTATATGATTTTGATTATTTAAGACAGTGATGAACGTTTCGTTTCTTTTTCCAGCTTAGAATCTAGGTAGGGTAGGGTAGTTAGGGAGAACTTAGTGTCAAGATATTACGTTTTCCGCTTTCCACCTGAATAGGCATGAGGAAAAATTTTAAGAAACTATCCTATATACTTTCAATATCAACTTATATTGTTTGGAATAAGCTATTAAGCTTATTCGAAATAATATAAGTTGAACGCAAGTTTATAGAACCAATAATATCAAACACGGTCCAGGTTCGAATGGACACAATTATTTTTTTCTTAAAGATCTTAAAGACTATTACTTACTTGGCCAACTTGGACAATAGCGCAGTACTTTTCTCTCTAGGCACTCTCGGCTCGAGGGTAACAGGTTCATCTTCCCCTTTTGCCTTGCGCTCGAACACTTCGAACCTAGACTTGACGTCCAGAGAGGCTAACTCTTCGAGACCCAGATCTGGTTTATCGGATGCTGCAATAATTATATCCTTAAGTAATATTAACATAGTAAATCTATTTTTTGTTATTTTTACACCTCTTCAGCTATATAAGTCGTAGACAAAAAAAAAGGAAAGATGGAGAAAAAGAAAGTAAATTCTTTAAATATTTTAGGAATATCCACATTGTTAAATTTTCAACGATTCCAGTATATATTATTTTATAATATATATTATAATTCATTATAATCAGATTCGAAAGAATCGTTTAACTATTATTATAATAACTATATTATTATTTACAATTAAAAACTTATTTTAGTAAACATAAAAATGTTAAAATTTAAAAATAATAGTAGAAATTTGAAAAATAATTTTAAAAAATCATATTCACCTCTAACGACATCTGGTGGAAGTTCAACGGGCTGACTCTCGCAAATTATCATCTGATGCTTTTTGGGTGCAGCTGTAAGAGAACAAATAAATGATTTATTCATACTGTTAAAAGAGGACAAATTTGAAAAAAAATATTTGAAAAAAAATTTTTTCATGATCGCTTGCATTTTGCGATGTAAACAGAAACTAATATCTAACAGTTTTATACCGCATTGAAAAAAAATATATACGTCAATAGATAAATAATGACAAAAGAATGAAAAAAGTTAAAATATCCACCATCAAGTTCGTCATCGTCGTCGACGGGCTTGGGTTCGAACAGCTGCTTGAAATGCGGCTTGCAATATAATGTAGTATGATCGCTTTGATACATTTCCACTCTGGAACAAAATATATAAATATTATTTGTGCACAATAATAATTTAAGGATATCTTTTATTATCTTCGCACTTCATTGCGAGTGCAGGGTAGTTTTTTTAAGTATTATTGATTCGAAATTCGAGGCCGTCGTGGTGCAGCGGTATAAAGGTGAGACTGTAACGTGGCGGTTGTGGGTTCGATCCCCACTCGAGGAAGTGAAATATTTATTTACGTTTATATTTTCATTTCTTCGCTCTGGTGTCGAGGCAATGCGCGTCGTGGGGCTCTATCACTCAACACGCAATGCCTTCAGAATTCGGCAGAAAGTGGGGAAACGGAGTGTCTTAACATTAGGTTCCCTCTGCGATGATGCAAATAGAAGCTGATTTTTTAAATTCTTCTTTGCTATAGCAATTTCCCCTGTTTTTGTCGTAAAAAATTAAAAATACTTACGTCAGCTGTTTGTTACACTGCACACATCTAAAACACTCCTTGTGCCACGCTCTCTTCTCTGCTTTGACGCGCTCCATTGCGTACACTGGTCGGGAGCACTTGGCGCACGTTGGATTTTCATTATCAGCTTTCATTTTTTTGTACAGCTTTTCCGAACTTTTGGACTGCAAAAGAATAATATATTAGTACATAATGGTTATGGTAATTTGATTCTTTGATTTTAGGATTCCGTACCTTTTAAGGAAAAGAGGAACCCCTATAAGACATCGGGGCAAAATTTGGTGTTAAATCAGCTAGTTCAAGCAAGATGGCAGGTGAAAAAGCTCTGGGCTAAGCTAAGATTGACTTTCAAAAAAGCTGGAGATCTCCAATTTTGTGCGGAACCCTCAGTGGGCAATCCCGATCAGTGGTAATTTGTGGTAAAGAAGCTAAAGTCCATTTACTAGAATGAAAAAAATACTTTAATATAAATATTGATAAGATTCACCCACCGAGGTTTCCGTACTGACTTTAGGATTGCAGTCGACGGGATGTACAACTCATAAGATTTGACAAAGTTTAGTTTGCGGGTATTTGCATTTATTTTGCATGCAAATAACATAAAATCTCCAAAATATTTTGATATATAGTTTTATTTTAGGTATATTAAAGTGAAAAAATAATTTATTTTAATTTATGAGACATCAGTATTTATAGCAGGCTATAAAATGGTAATTATTATGTATATATAAATGTAATTTGTATATTTTGTATTCATAAGGTAGATATTATATAACGCATGATTTAAAGAAATATATTCCATTTAAAATAATCTTCGAAAGAATATAAAGCTATCGTCAGCTAAAATATTAAAACCCCGCAACAGAGCTTTTTGCTCTACAGAACAGCGAAACAGAAAAGAACTTTAATTTCGTTCCCACATAATAAAAAGAAACCAGTTTTTTTTTATTTAAAAACCATAAATATTTAAGGTAATATATAATTTAAGGTAATATAATTAACGGATGGTAACAAAATTAAAAAATATACATTATAAAAAAAAGGAAAATATATATATATCATAAAAATTTGATATACATATCGACGAGGATGGGATTCGAACCCACGCGTGCAGAGCACATTGGATTAGCAGTCCAACGCCTTAACCTCTCGGCCACCTCGTCGTGATGGTGCTTTGCAAAATACATCGCCGATAGCGAGTACGGTTATATACTTTTCCTTTCACCTTTTTTTAGCTTGAGGCTGTATCCCGTATTTAGCAGAATAGGTAGAGAAAACTTAGTGAATAATAAGACCCTACGCCAAATTTTTGAGACATTGCGTGTCTGTGGCGGAATTCAACTCCGCACTTTATCTTATTACCAGAGTGAGGTAATGAGAATTTTAAATGATTCATTACCTCTAGTTGAAATTGAATTACCAGCCGTAGTGTTTACAGTCCACAATCTGTGCCACTGAGTCAGGACGGCTTCTATTATTTTTATTTTCTTCTTTCGTTTTTTAATTTGCCTAATAGCTTCGTTTATGTTAAATGTATGTAAATTTACGTGTTTGAATCGATTAAAGATTAATAAATAAAGGTTTGGTTATCAAAGAAAATAATGATTTTTTATCCAAACCATGAACAAAATCTGCCTAGCCGTTTATGTTTTGTCAAATAGCGGCATTTAAAATAGTAAGTATTATTAAAATGCAATTGTACACATTTTCGTTTTGTGATCCCTATTTTTGCCTGTATTTGAACCAACAGCAATTACCAAACGGTAATAATATGACTTATTGTCCTAATAAGAGTTCAGCTACTTTCATAATAACGTAAATATAACAATATAATTTACATTATGTAGATTAGATAGATACGTCTTAATCAAAACTAATTAACTATTATATGAAGTAATTAATTCTTAATCAAGCGACATAGCTGCATAAGTACGTACTACAACGACCGTTGAGGTACGCCGATGCAACGACGTTGTGGGTTCGATTCCCGTTCGGGCCCATTTATAAAAGAGAAAGTGGGCAACGGAGTGTCTTTAGACTAGATTCCGTCTGCCAACTCTGCTATAGGCGAGATTCAGTGTGACGCTAAAAAGCCACTGACGGAATCAGCCCAAGATTCACAACTCTAAACCAATCTTATAATTTAAAATATAACTAATATTTGTAGTTGATATGAGAATGAACACATAGCGTGCGTCAGTCAGTCGTTGTAAATAAATATACGATACGGTCCTAACTAAATACATAAGTCAGAGCTTGTTACCAAGGGTCAGTACGCTATTTACATAAGTTACGTCTAACATTGAGGCCGTTGTGGCGCACCATTTTACCGTAAAAGTGACGTTTTTAGTTCGATTCCTACTCGAGAAAATTAATTGTTTCATTCGTCTTGAATCACTCTATCTATTAAGAAAACCGCAACAAAATCCGCTGCATAGTTTTAAAGATCTAAGCATACATAGCGGACAGACAGCGGAAAGCGATTTAGTTTTATACTATGTAGTGATACTGACGATTTGAACTCATTTATTTATCATTTATATATGTTGTACTTCTTAATATATTATATGTAATATCGATCCATCCCGCATGATGTATCAAAAAAAGTGACAAAAATGACTCTACATAAATTTACATTCTCCTTCACCTGATTTAACGTCCAAAACCTATTTACGCACACAATATATTCTAGATAAAAAAAAACTTAATTGAATCTGTAACTACCGTACGACATTACTGAGACGACGAATCAATGTACCACAACTGTGAAAAGAAAAATGAAATGGACATAAACCGTTTAAATGTTTTGTATTGCGCACAGCTGTATCAATTTAAAAACTGAAACTTGGTTAACATTATTCATTTCAGGTCAATGTTCGTACAACTGTAAATATGATTAATACTAAATACGGTAATAAATTTTACTTTAAAAACAATGGAAACTTAAAACATAAGTATATTAGTTTCATAGTCGAGTTTTTTTTTGCTGTAACGTGAATGACAGAGAATAACAGGGTACGCAGGGGGAAGCTGTGAAGACACTCCGTGTTAAGTGGCTGAAATCAATGCCATGCTATATTTTGTTACCGCAGTTAGAACATCGATCCAATGAGGGATTTATTTTTGCTGTTATCATTAAAATTTAAATCAATTGCTATTAAAATCTATACTGTGTCATTGGAAAATAATTTATTTATCCTAACCTAGATCTACCTACCCCTCTACCTACGTTGGTATAACCGGGTGTCGATTATAGCTAAAAAAAATATTACACATGAATTTAAAAGCTACATACCACAGATATAGAACCTTCATCCTTGTGCCTCCTCGACTTGGTCTTCTTCTTCACCTGCCGCGTCTCCGTCACCTCCTGGTACGAGTGGACTCTAGACTCTGACTGGATGAGGGACTGGGACGCCTCGATTGTTGTTGCCATCGTTCTATAAGTAAATATAAAGTTAGATTATAATTTTTATTGGTCATGTGTCTGGGTAGGTAGAGATAATCTAGTGATAAACACTCCATTTTTTATACACAGCTTTGTGTTAATAACAAGCGAGGAAATAAAAATAATTTATTCCCCCAAATTGGAATCGAAGTCAAGATCATCACGTGATCATCAGACGTGATAGACGTGATAGATATCAGACGAATCTATTAAAAATGATAATAGAATTTTTTAGACGTTTTCCTCGGCTTGCATCTGTTTCAATATGTTTTTTAATATTCCAAATGAATTTATATATGTCAAATAACCAGCAGGCATGTCTACAAATTATAATTAAAAAACACTGTGCTCATTGCATCCCACACATAAATAATTTAAGTATATAAAATGAACCTACAACCACGCATCGGATGCGTTTGAGCGGCTGCCTATATAAAATGTGTAACTTTCTCCGTAAGTAAAATTAATTCTTCAATGCGTTACATTTTAGCATTTTCAATAAAGTGACAATCGCATGTGATTCACCAATTAATATGATATCGATTCCTGTCTTTCTAATTTCTTTCACAAAAAACTATAAATAATTTTAAACGTAAATGTACAATAAAGCAAGTAAAAGTGTAGAACATCATAGCACGTTGCTTTATGACATGCGCAACCTTTGCTTTCTTTATTTTTAACTTTTTTTTAGGAAGCACTGCGTCCTGAGTTGCGGAACTTAACGCCGCGCTTTGGTTATTTGCCAGAGGATATGAAAATATGCATAAAACAATGTTATTAAATTATTGGAATGTGGAGAAATCAATGACTTATCAATAGTACCATATGTTTATTGAAATAGTTTATAGCTTCTTTTTCCGAATAAGTATTATGATCGGTTTTCCAAATTTCAAGACATTCCATGTTAAATAGCGCAATCCAGCGCCGCCTTTCACCATTAAATTTCGGTTATTTTGTTCTAAACTATATACTTTATATCTAGTTTCTCTTTATCATCTCAGTGAGTAAGTAACATTTGTGCTGCCTAATACAAACAGTGTCACATTACAAATTTCAATTAGGCCGCGATATATATAGCGGCGTACCGTGTAACCAGTTGATGCTACATTCATACGCCTATAAATACGCGTTACCGTCTTGATTAATGGTTTACTGGACTTGTTTCTTTTGTTCTCATTGATTATCACGTTTGGTGGTAGTTAAAGACACTAATTATAATTTGTTAATTGATCTTCACTTTCTTAACCTCGACACCAGGGCGAAGAAAAATGGAAATATAAACGTAAAGAAATAATTCACTTCCTCGAGTGGGAATCGAACCTACAACCGTCGCGTTTACGGGCGACACACTTGTGCCACTGCGCCACGACAGCCTCTTAAAATATATATATATAATTTTTCAATTTTAATTGAATGTATATTATTAAAGCATAATGAATTCGTAGAAATTGTCAAAACATACATATATGTATAAAGTTTTTCCTTGATCTAGTTATAAATAAAGTGCTACATTGTATACAAGATATCCTTATTGTATTTATATGCATTTTCAGTACAGGCACTTTACTTAAGGCAAAGTGAATATTGCCACGACTTTGCTCTTTATTTGTGCGATTGGGGGCATCCCCTAAAAAGCTACCCCAGGGAATCCCATATTATCACTGATCCCCCGCCCTAGCGGCTATTTCTCGCACTTGTTCTGAGGCAAAAGTGCCAGGTGTCAACGACACATTCAACCCACTACCATACAATAAATAAAATATTATATTTTTATAAGTATTTTACATTTTCCTCGAATGATTTGAATAAGACATGTTTGAGTTACAATATGTTTGGATAAAGCATTTCTTTCTCTGTCAAAGAAAAAAATTCTGTAAAAAAAAAATACATAAAAAACACAAACTGACTGACACAAACACGTAAACTGTCTGACGCATCGTTTTAAGGAAAACAAAAGAACAAACAGTAAATCTCAAGACCGCAAGTGTTAAAGTAAATAACAGTTAACGGGGTTAAATCAATAACCTTATTAGAATATTTCGTACAAGTATAATTATTGTTTATTTTGATATATTTAAAATTAGAACCATCCGACAGTAAAAGCGATGTGGGTTCGATTTCCACTTGGGCGACTGAAGGACCAAGAATTTTCATTTGCTCGGTGATCAGACTGCAGTGTCTTAACACTAGATTTCCGCAAGATCGATGTAGCAAGAGTATGAGACAATCAGGTAGATGCGCTTTATAAGTTCGTTTATAAATAAGCCTAGTAAAAGTCAACCGGCCGGTGATTCTAAATACGTCTTCACATTTGAATTTCATTCAACAGATATTTTGATTTATTTGTAGCTTCACTCTGTATCTCGCTCATAAGAAGCTGAGGGCCTAGTGCATTTTCCATTAACACACTCCCGTTTTCCACTTTCTGCCTTATTGGTGATGCATTGCGTGATGAGAGGTGGAACTCAACCCGCTAACGAAAAAGAAATGAAAATCAAATATTTTTTAGTCCCGAATGGGAATCGAACGTTTGTGCTTACATGGCCAAATTTCAAATTTCTAAAACCTGAGCTAGGCATATTATTTCTACGGGACAAGACGAAATGCAAACAAAGCTGCCGGCGAGGACTAGTGATAAATTCTGTTACATTTCAAAACAAATTTAGTATAAAGTCAAATATAGGTTAAAATGGTGGTAGTTATTTTTATACAATTCACACCATGAAATAAGTCAGTTTGTAGGACGCTGTGTTTGTTTATGACATAAAACATTTTGTTGGCTAACTTTCACCCGTTATGACGTTTTCCAGGATTTTATTCCCTCCTTTGTTTCTAGGACGAGTTCCGCCAAATTCTAAACTTTCCGCGGTACTCAACGCCGGAATTCGCCTCGTTACGAGAGGGAGGAAATGAAAACTTCCTGTTACTCTCATCATATAAGTTTTATTTACAAAAGAACTCGGCTGCACGACGACAGTAGACCTTCACAATTTCGCAAAACATTGATTAACACGTACAATCAATGTCACGTTAGTATATAATAAATAGCTAATTGAAAATTTAAATAGTTTTCAAGTTTGTTTATTATGAAATCTTAAATGTATTACAATTCAAAATAAGTCCAATTTTAATTAATATCTATAAGCGTAACAACAGAAAGTAGAGAAGGGAGTGGTGTAATATCACGTCTCGTCCGTATAAAACACCCATAAAAATTTATGTTTAATAAATTTCAATGTGTGATTCAAAAATATGTAAACATAATTCGTAAAGAGGCCGTCGTGTCGCAGTGGTATGGCCTTAACGCGACGGTTCGATGCCCAATCGCGCCGTTAAGACCCACCACTCAATATCGATACTCGAATTCGATAATTGAAAAGAGAGTGTGGGCTCATTCTGCGTGTTTAAACTTAAGATACCCTTAGTTTATCCTGCTATGCGGGAAAAAGAATGAAGCTGTTTTTTTTTAATTCGTAAAAGTTATAAATTATTATGGAAAGTAAGTAGTAAGTTCTTTCAAGTTATCCAAATGGTTGTAATCTATTTATTTACAACCAATCAGTACAATATTAGAGCAAAGTGTTTGTCAATAATTACATATTTATAAGAAAACTGTTTAATTTAGGAAACTATATATAAAAGGATAGTTCACCTAATATAGCTTATAATTTACAATTCAACTTGTTTATCTATGTCATTAACGTCAAGTCAACATATCAAAGTAACGGGTATAATTACGAAATTAAAGAGTAATGCTGGCATAGACTTTTATAGGATATTTATACAAAATGGTTGGTTGCTTTTCGTTGCATAGAGGGACGGTATGTGATTCTAAAATTACGATTCTATAAAACGATTGTGGAATCCATTCTAAGTTGGAGGTATTATAAAGTAAACTAATCGTCGCGAAAGCTAAGTGGAAAGTGGAGAACGGAATGTCTTAGCACTACGTTCTGCCTAAATATTTTAACACTTACCAAACAAATAACAATAATCAAAAATATTGTCGTGGCATTGGTTCGACCTCATTCAGATGGATAATTTTTACTATCCTCTGATAACAAGTCGCGCGACGTTCACTTCCTAATAACATATCTCGAAAATGAAGGGGTGCGTGGTTATCCCCGTCGACCCTATTATTTGCGGGATACAGCGTGAAAAAGTATAATAAGCTAGCGGTCTGCCTTCGCACTTCGCAGATACAAAACATAATCAGGGCGCGTATTTTCTGCGAACTGCGATCGCTTATCGCGTTAAATCACAGTTGTAGCTGTAAATAAATGGGTTACTCGCAACTCTCGTCGAGTCAATCTTTTAACAATGTTCACTTTACTTGTTTCACAATCGGTGAGGCTGCGGCTCTGTTTGAAGTGTCGTATACTTCTTATGCCTGAATTCAGTACAATATAATTATTATAATTTTAAGTTATATATACAAAACTAAATTTATATAGTAAAAAAAAACAACGGGGTCCAACAGTAGCAAAATATATGAACTCTAGATATAATTTAAAATATCACCAACGAGCAATAATTAAAGATCGGAAAGCCTTATTTGTAACGAACAGATAAATAAGGTCTTGAGCAAATGCGAAGATTAAGATAGTTTTCACTTTCCCACTGAACTGTCTTTATATAGCCTCACACGTTTTATGGTCAGGAAAAGAGAATACAATGGTGAAACACTCACTTCTCCGCAGGGAGAAAGGGAGTCGAACCCACCCCTCGTGCTTACAGTCGCACGCTCTTGTTTTCACGCCACGGCGGCCTCAAATATGCCTATGTAGTTTCATTTCCGATAATTTCCTGCAGACATAGATTATATATGAAATTCACAAAATTTCACACTATTTCGGAATAGGTAGGATTAAATTCGCTTATAAATAGCAAACAAGTAACGCGCCGCATTGCTGCCGGCTCGTGGACCATGTATCCGAAATATATATTATACTTGACTGTTTACTTGTATATTTCGGGCGGAGTGGGCGTAGTGTGTGAGCGGTATATCACCACTTTGTGGATCTTTGGCTTATAAATTTCAGCATTTTCCAATGTAGCTTTATAAATTTAATTTAAATTTTTTTTAGATTACAAATTTAAAATGGGTAACGGAGTTTGGTTTCATCTGTGTACCCTCTTGTGTGCGGGATACAGCGTTTATAATAATTTGAAAATACAATTCGAGGGCGTTGCAGGGCAGTATCTCAATATCTTCATTTCCTCGTAATGATAACAAAATACTCACTTAGCCTTGAAAATTTGACGATGCGTGTGGTACTTTACCCTTTACCTATTCTGCTATATAAGTGTGAAGTTCAAAAACAACCTCCAGAAACACAGAATTAATTAAAGAATCTATCGTCATCAGTTTAAGTAACGTCCTTTCTAGTCAAAAGTTGAAGGGTGTACGAACATTAAGAAATCGACCTCAGTCGACAGTCATTACAGGCCTACGTGGTTCTAACAGCTTGTTTAACTGCAAGGTATAATTAATAGTCTCTACATGGATGTCGGAGGCCACGTGGACTAAATATTTGTGGACAACGAATGCTTGTTTTTTAAATTTTAATAAATAATTATACATTAGGCTAAGAAAATAATATTTTTGTTTTTCGAAAATCTATAAAAATTTTTCAAAGTAGCGCGACCGTTTAAGAAGCAAAGGCGCTACTAACTTGTACGACAGACAAAAAATCAGAGATCGATGAAATTTTAAACTAGAAGAAAAAATCCATTTTCTTTTTCTCAGATAACAATTTATCTTAAATAAGTGTATTATTCACGAGTAGTAAAAACCAACCTATAAGTTTTGATACGCTTGGCTGATTTTCTTTTTTTTCTAATTATATTATACAAGCAGGTCAATGTCCTTCTTTCCGATCCTCATGTGCTTTTATTAAAACACGATATAAATGCAAAAATATATTTTAAAAAGGCTCGTTAATTTTATTCCACACACAGACATGCTTATAATTATATTTTTAAAGCCAAAGTAAGATATTAAGATGTATCTTTGCCAAAACCCAGTTTCATAACTAAAAAAATTAACCGACGGTGTACTTATAATAAGTGACGTGATTTTATTTATAATAATATGTTACTGGCAGCCCATAATTACGTATGCATGCACTATAAATATAAAGTTCTGTTTTGTTCCATTTTCGAAAATTTTTACTTAGTTGTAGATGTACATAGGTAGATACCCTACATCCCTCAGCTTCCGAGAAGTTTCGTTTGTAAGATGTCTGTCATTCACTCACTAATGTAGCAACAATTAAATACATATTTATACAGCTATCACTGTACCCCGCACATAGTAGGGTAGGGAGCACACGCTTGTGCCCCAATGCCAAGACTGGCCTCACTGAATCAAACGGTAGGTAGTTAAAATCACACAATACCCTTCTCAGATACTTCAGAAGTTAATTAAATAACGGCGCGGCCCTGTTACGGTCAAACCCATCTTCTACAAAGCGCAATTAATTGACACGATTACTCTAATTTATGCGAAAGCGTGTAAATACGCGGTTTTGCATTCCAGTTTTTTTGCTTTGCTATAACTATCACTTTACTTTCGACGAATGATAATGTCGGTTTTCCTATATACATACATACATACAGACTTCTACGTGTATATCGAGTTTTCACTAGCTAAGTGTGTTTACTTATATGTACATTAGAAGGCGATATCTTACCTTGGGAGATAGAAAATTTAAATTATAACTAGTATAATATATTTATAATATAATTAAAATTATAACTAGTATAATATACTTTCATTCGAGCCAGTACATAAATGTATTTCAACGGTCTACCTACACTAATACTATATATATTGGGAGTTCAAAGCGTTTGGCGGTTCATTTAAATCAAGAATGCCGGAATGGTATTCTCACCTGGGCACTTGGCAATGCGCCTCGATTAAATGTATCCAGCGGTGTTGAATATAAGGGCAAGGGGTTAAATATTTTGTAGTAGGTATCTACTACAAAATGTAAACTAGACAGTGTTAGCTACTTTATAACGTTAAGCTTTTAACTTGTGTCTAAAGCAATAATTTGCCCTCAGCGGAAATCAAACCTGTAGTTTGGTTCTTGATAGACAGGTGGCACAAAATAATCGGTAGTAACGATTTTGTTTAAAAAGTGCAGTATGTTTACACTCAATTATGTTACGATTAAATAAAATTGTATGTAATAGAAGTTATGTATTAAACACTAATTAATAACAATCAGACTCCAGAATTCACTATGACTAGTCACATTTCACCCTCGGTCAGGGTATATGGAAAGAAATTTGGAGGTAGTGAATTCAAACGCAATTCCTATAGGACGTTTGTTTCAACTTTTTGCAAACATCAGAATATAAGCTATAAATCACACTTCATATAACAAGGACAGAACGTGAGCGATGCGATTGATCATTTGTTTAGCAAAATGACAGCTTGAGCTGTCAAGAGTTGAATAATAAAGACGCTGGTAAGTATGAAATGAATATAAAGTATAATCTTAAATGTTAAATTCAATATTTTGTGTATAGAAATGTAGAAAAAAAAAGATATGTGTGTAATAGCATACTTATATCGTCGCTATTGTGGTAGAGTCGACTCAAATATTACAAGTTTTGAGACGATAAAGAATAAGGTGGAATAGTTAAACTAAAAAAAATTGTCACTATAATTTTATATATAAGTATTTTTCAAATTTTTCTACTAATCAAATTTTAAAAATAAAAGTGAAAATGCATTTTTCATGTTTTTAAATTATCAAAAAAATCGATCATTTGATCTGAATTTCGGGGTAAATTCGCAAGTGGCAACACTCACACCTGCAGCGATGCGCTGGCGCAGGCGTTAGGTTAATTTTAGATACTGTTATGTCACAATGCGATTGCCTCGTTTCCTGGTTGCATTTTCGTATAGTGCACTAACGATGTGTCAGGTAAGATATACAGAATGTAATGGCAGAATGCTGATTTTAGCAAAATATAAGATTGAAAGTAGGTCTTGTTTTTTGTATACCAGTTTTATTAATATGTACTTATAAATGGAAGTGAGTTCATATTTTTATTGATAGGTATCTGTATGTTATATATTTTAACACAAAAGGTACTTTTCGTTGGCACATTCCATATAAAATCTGATAAAGTTGATAATTTTATTTCAACGTTAAATGCGTGTTTTATAAGAATAAATAAAGAATCATTTATTGCATATTTAAAAAATAAGTTTGGGTACGTATCATAATATGTTACAAGTAGCATTGGTTTTAATCGTAAAATTATTATTTATAACGATCTTCTATATATCAATGTATTATTTTGTAACCTAACGAGCCTAGTATTAACCTGACCGGACCAGAGACAAGAAAATGAAAATAATTCATTCTTCTTATTACGAATCGAACTCAGAACCGTCGCATTTACAGTCAAACGCTGTGCCGCTGCAACACCTAAACTGAATTTTTTAAAGGAAATTTGAAAGTGCGTTACAATATACCTATTTAGCACAGCTCGTATTTAGACAGAAGCTTCGTGTATTCCAAGAAATACTGATATTCGGAGACCATGGCCATAGCTGAACTGATTTTGCAGTTAGGACCTCAATAGTGGAACTCTTCAGAGGTTCTTCTATTAAGGCACTCGCACTTAGGCATATTAATATATTTTATGATTTTCTTTAAACAAACTACCTGTTTTTATACTTTTAGTATAACCAAAGAAAATTATGGAACAAAAACACTGATCGTTTCTTGTTCCCTTTGACTTTTACTTAAACCTCTTGACTATTTCTCATACATCAATGTTATATATGCATTTACTACATGTTTAGTATCACAATAGGTACATTTTATGACAAACTAATAGATTGTTAATTATTTACCGCACACAGATATCGAACTCGTGACCCCGAACTGCCAAGTAGAGATCAAGATATCAAATTAAATTAATATACCTACAGTATAATGTCTAGTTATTAACTCCCAACAGCACAGACAATAGCCTTTAAAATTAAGTATAAGATAATATCGTCTTAAGCATATCGTTCCAATTAAAAAATGAGGCCGTTAAGCGGTCGATGCTCGTGGCTTTTTGTGAGTTTCGAACGTTGATCGTTCGTTCACCAAGTATGAAATGTGATCTATATATTGATACATTTATTGGGTTAATTTTATATTTATTTTTGTATATGAATTCATTATTTCCACTGCTGCAGTACAAATTTAGGAAAACAAAAATATTTAATAAGAACATTACAATTTTTTACCCGACTTCTGTAAGAAAAGGTGATCAAATCGCCTGTATTTTTTTTTATTTATTTTAAAGACAGTGCTTCCCGTGCGATCCCATTTTTTTGGTCGATGATATCTATGAGAACCACATAAGTCTTAAATTTGCATTAGGTATGGTGTGCGACAAATGGACGAATAACTCAGTACCACGCCAACGTATTCCGATAGTTTGAAAGTTAGTCCGGTCATCACCGGGATCCGGTCGAAATAGAGAAATTTCGTTTTTTTTTTGGTAAAAAAAATAATTATATTGTAATAGTTACAAGGAAAACCATCGTTAAAATTGATGTCAAAAGTTGTCAAAAACAAAATGAAAGTACGTTTTATTTTATGTGAAATTATTTTGTTACTTTTTAGTTCGTTGTTTGAAGTCGGTTTTTTTGTTAAAAATAATTTTTAATAAAAAATATTCGAGTGAACTGTGAATCCACAGTAGTGTTAAAAACTTTAATCACATATTTTTTTTTTTCACTTTATACTGAATACCATAGATAGCAGGGCCGGTAGAGATAAAGCCCTTCTCACCAGAACTGCTTCTGAGCTGGTAGCTTTATGTGCCGAAGTCTATATGAACGAATAAAGTATATTTTGAATTGAATTGAACAGTATCGAGAAATTTTCCACACACGATTGTGTTGAATGGTGGAGTTCAACGCTTTGTCTTATTCCCAGTAAAAAATTATAATAATTAATACCTTTAAGTGGGAGTCGAACCCACACCCGTTGCGTTTACAATTTAATAATATCACGACGGCCTCACAGAAAATCATATTCTAATACAAAATGTTTTAATATTTCAACATTTTTCACCTTTACATTGCATTTATTACAAAGTGTGCCTTCATACCTACAGACAGTCTACTGGGAAAGTGTACAGTGTCGAATACAGCTTAGTAAAGACAGCGTGTATTGTTAAATGTACACAAAGGTTTCCCTTATCAAAACATTCAGTCAGTACAAAGGCATGCTGAATCATAATTTACGAGGCTTCTAAAGATTGCCATGACGTTTGGAGAAAAGGGCACTCTTGATTTAGTCGGGCGCCTATTGTTTTTAATAACCTGTCAGAGATTTGGATGTTTTTGATTACGTAGGACGATCTAAATGTAGTTCGTTGTAGTATAGTAAATAAACTTAATGTGCGAAGGTAGTGAATTCAAATGCACATAAAACTATTATGTTGAACATATCTAAGACAAAGAGTATATTTTGTCTAAGTAAAAATACTTTATAGTACTTTTTTGTTACAGACTGATTGACGGAAAACTCAATGCCAAAACTATGCGGCATTTAACGCTGGAACACTAAAAAACGATTTTCCGAATCTTTGTGAGAATTAAATTTACTGTTCATAATACTAAACACTATTAAATGTTTAAATATAGGTAATAATAAATATATATTTTGAAACATTTTTGCATATTTATTGGGATAGGGGTTTTGGTTCTTCATGATACACTTTGGTAAGTAAATCACCAAGGAATTTAAACTATATAACTAAAAAAATAATATAAACACTATAATGAGTTGTCATGGCGAGCAACGCCGCGGTCCAAAGAATATATTTTTTTATTTTATGATATTTATTATTCACACAGCCAACCCATTATCCTACCCTCCGCGTCCTATGCCTGAAGGTTGCCTGGGAGAGATCGCTGTTTTAGCGATAAGGTCGCCGCCTCTTGTACACATCTATCTTATTCATTTTTTTTTGTATAATATTTTATTTTGGATGTACAATAAAGGATATTATTATTATTTTAAAAAGATATCTATTAATTAACAATTATTTATAGAACTTTCCTACCCTAATAGACACGGGATAGTGCGTGAAGCTAAAAAACATAATCTAACGTAAATTTGCTTTTGTTAAAAGATTCATATTCATACAAAAATATATTTACAATTTAACCACAACCAAATTTCGAATCTACACCTTACCATATGGTAAAGTATATACAAAGAAACAAAAAACTTTCATTTTAACAGTATGATTTGGAATGTGAACACAAATTCTTTTATAAATATATGTTAAAAGTGTTTAAACAAGCGATACAATATAAAAAGGGCGACGTTCTCATTTCATTCGTCACGTTCAATTTGTGCATAACATTGGCATGACCGCATCGATTCTGGAAATCGCCTTCCCATAAGCATTTACCCGATTTGCTGAATGTATAAGGAATTTAAAGCAAGTACAGATATATACTAATATTGTAAAATTCAAGACTAATTGGTTGAATGCGCTAATCTCAAAAACTCGAGGAATGATTTTTTTTTGCTAAATGCTAATGTAACGATGTCATTATGATGTGGGAGGCACAGCACTTGTAACGTTTCATGTGTCATACACAACAAGTAGTCATTTTCCTTTGGCCACGCATGCAAAACCACAGGTAAAAGCTAGTCATAGATAAAATTAGTACAGTATTTTTTAGGTTCACGTTATATCCGACACATAACAGGGTACCCTACTCTTAAGACTTCGTTTTCATTAAGACATTTCCGTTCTTCCCTTTCTATTAAATCTGAAGGAATTCATAATTGTAAGCAGCCTATTTCAACGCCCACCCACTTTTCGCCATTTCCAGGAGGATATGATAATATAAAATATTTCATTTCTTCGAGTGGAAATCGAACCCACAACCCGTTGCAATTACAAACGCACGCCTGTGCCATAGTGTCACGACTGACTTCAGTAAATAAGTAAAACATTTGAATATGAGTCCGGCGGCGTCGTGAACGGAGTAGAACTTTATCTTGTATACTGGAGATTAAATTTAAATCATCTCTATTGCTCCGATCTGGTTGGAGAAGATTAAACGCGGTGTTCTGTTCCGTCCCTATAGTCTACACTACAATTCTTTAGTCTACACTACAATTTATATAAAAATTAAGATTTTTTTTAAAAAGCAAAAGAGCCTGAATTTGAGTCTGCGCCACGACACGCGACACACGACGCGACGGCGTCAAACTCATTATGAGAGAACAAGGTGAAAGGAGAAATTTGTATCTTTGTCACTTACCCGATGCAATTTTATTTGTAAAAAATAAATAGCTAGGAAAATATAATGAATGGACGTGAAGAACATCTTTTGAAATTTCAACACTTAATCATTTTAAGACCCGACGTCTGGCGTCATAGAGAAAGCAAAATCTACAAATCATATTATAGTTATAATTACAATGAGCCGCCACAGCCAAGTAATATTCAAGCATTAAGGATAACAAGTTCGATTTCAACTAATATAATTAAATTTTCTCATTCTATAGGTTCCCTGTATGAGAGGCAGGGGAAGATCTTGACCTTCAAGAATACAGTAGGTGTCGTTGGTCACATAAGAAGCATGAATACCTTTCGAAGGACAATTACGAAGTGATTGACGACATTGGACGAAGCAAAATATTTAGGCAGAGACTGAATCGTCAGGCGCTCCGGTGCCTCTGTTCTCCCAGCGGGGTAGATAGAGAGAACAGAATGTGTTCGGAATGACCATTCTTTAATAAACCGAATATATCTAGCAATATCATTAAAAAAAAGATCCCCCTAAAGAACCATTAAACCCTCTATAGTCTTATTTCTTGCTAGGGATAAAGCGTAAAACAAATTGTTACAGAAGAGCGACTAAGACATAAGCGTCGATTTAAGGGACATCTATACAAGGAGTCCGCCGCTTAACACGCAATGGCCTAAAAATTGGAAAGAGATCATAACATTAATTTCTCTCTGCCTACCCTGCTATATACTTGATAGAGCGTAAAGCTATCACCTCCCAAAAAATATAAAAAAATATTCGCGTCAAATAATAATCCATATTAAATTATATACACGAGGTCTATATAAAACACGAAAGTAGCATTTTGTTTACAGTTACATCAGTATGTTATGCTTTGGCACACGTTCCTAGTCCCGTGACTCACGTGAGAGACGATTATTGGATATCTTCGTGAATCACCTGGCATAAAAAAGTGGCAAAGAAAATAAAAATGCGAAGATACAGATATTGTAGAGTAGACCTACAGGAAACTTTTAATTCCGCTGTTTGGAAGATTTTTTTAACCAAAAAAAGATTTAAAAACAAAACAGATCGTATTATATGAAAGTAATAAATAAGGGGTGATTTTTAATTTACAATACAATCCAGTACACGAGTAGTACACATCCAGTAGTCGCACGCGATGATTATAGTTTCGATGTTCATTTGGAAAATTGTTTAAAATTTTAGATTGTGTCAGTATATCTGAAAAAATAATGACAAAATGTGGTGCAAGGCATGTATTTTATATGTGAAGGGGACATTTTTTTAAATATATATTTAGCTTCACGCACATACGTAACTGTTTCATTTCTTCAAGTTACGCAAATGATAAAACATACGCAGAAAAGTACAGAGTAGTAGTAATTTGCCGCTCACTCACAGATTTTTTTTTCCATAAGCGCACGCTTATGCGCTTAGACACAATACTAAAAACTAGTTAACGAAATTAAAAAAAAACATAAAACGACAACTATTTTAACTTTGATTATTTTTAAGCGCAGCGCTAAGTCCACCACTCACAATGGAATATCTTAAACATTTATCAAAAAAATGTAAAACTGATCTTTTATTATTATTTACTATTTGGGCGTTATTTTTTATGGAAAAGATTTTTTTTTTGGACGTATGGTTTCATTTGTGACAAAGATGAATGACACTAAATGATATCCATACAGAAACATAATAAGAGACGCGTTTAATGGCAAGCCGTCTAAAAATATTTAATACTTTTTTTCGGAAAGAAATGAGAACTCGAATTGGTCCCTGCCACATAACTCCATTTTATTACCAACTTCGGAACAAGAACGTCCATACAATTTAATTACTCTATTGTCAAAGCTTGAGTAATGTTATTATGTAAACAGCCACATATTATGTTGAAATTTTTTTCAGCTTCAAAGGGAGCCACAGCGCTTCCCAGTTTCAGCTGAATACTGGAGACGTTGAGTGATGAATGCTGAAACGCAACGCCAACCTTTGCCTCGACACCAGAGCGAATAATTGAAATATTAAATCCGTCGCGACTACATTCGTAACTTCGCAAGGCGCACCTGGGAACCCAGTCTAAAGACATTCCGATCTCTCTGCAATCTCTCAGTACCAAATATAATATTTATACTAATAATACAAAACCATGGGCACATTCACTAATAAGATCTAAATATATTTATTGCTTCAGCAAGGAAATAAATAGGGAAAATGATAAATAATGCAAATTACATGCATATTGTATGTAAAATAATATTTGCAACATTCGCGTCAAATTGCAATGGCGTGACACTTAAATTGGATACCGAGTGAAAGCTCTTTTTTTGTAAACGATAACACCTTTTTAAAAATTTCATATTCTGTTTGATCAGGATAAAAATTTTATAAGTATTCTTCTTTATTTTTCCACTTACTTTTTGCTATTACGTTTTGCTATGAGTACAAGAGGTATAGGTTGGTTGTCAAAAGGCAGTTTAAGCAAAATATGCGCCGCGGCCCGAGATTGACGTCGATGTCACACCTACACTATATATGAACACTCTAGCTACTGTCTCTGAGTAATTACTTGAAATAAACTAAACTCCATCATAATATATATGTAATTTAATACAAGACGCGTACAATAATGTTGATTGTAAAGTAACGTGTAGAGGTACTTGGCGACTGAATTGAATCGTGGTTACCAATTAAGCCAATTGCCAACGAAATCTCGAGCGATGACCGAAATAAGTGCATTGTTTGCATTTTTGTAAAAGAAAATATTTGGGAAAAGGTGACATATCTTCGTTATGAGAGTGAAAAGATGAATAATATCATTTTTAATGTGATAAGTCGTTGTTCATTTATTACTTATTCATTCCCTTGAATGGAAATCGAACAACTGTGGGGTTCTACTGTCAAGCATGTGGAATCTGTGAATGTCAGCCATCTTGGCGCAATGTGTGTAAATCAATGTAATGGTCTGGATTCCAATCCTACTCAGGGAATAATTCTATTTAGATAATTTTTATTTTTGCACTTTGATTAAACAAACAGTGGAGTTCAGACTCGAACACGTCTATATATATATTTAAAAAATAAAATTGGCGTACAAGCAACATCAAACAAAATATAAAGTTTCACTTAATGAGTTTTCATAGAAATTCGATTCGAATCGAGAAATTCCCCGAATTCGTGCACCGCAATGATAGCCAGATGTGGCGAAACAGTTCCTCTAGATATTTTTTAAGTATTTATTAATTTTATAACGTATATGGCTATGTAATACGTACGCAATAATATATAATACATGATATATACTATATAATGTACTCGCCAATATATAGCTTATTGAGTAACGAAACGTAACGCCACATTATTCGTTAAGACCGAAGAAAATACGATTTAATAAAAAACTTCGAGAATCGAACCTGTTGGTTCATCTGTCTACCGTCGTGTACAGTCTGGTAGTGCTCTAGCAATGATAACGTCGTGATATAATATTTTAAAGAATCATACTTTTGAATATAGTTTTTATAGTTAATATAGTTTTTTCATAATGAAAGGGAGAACATGGTAATAAGACTAAGATAAAAGAGGAACAGAAGACAGGGTGTTGAGTTCAAAAATTCAACACTCAATGTCTCAAAAATTGAGCAGAAACGCAATGTCTTAGCACTGGAATGCACAAAATGATCTGGTAAGTTCATAAGTTTGAATGTAGTCCAAGCCAGCACCTATTAAAATTCTTGCCAAAACTGTTTTTATGATGCACCTGCATTTAGTGGGTTGGGATACAAAATGTAGAGCTTAAAATTAGTTTTGGAGCAGGTTCTCTATGTAGCAAAATATTTTTATATGAATGTGATAGTAGATTTTATTACTTTTTACTATATGTTATAACAAATAAGTGTATAAGAGACTACACTTCTCATAAGAATCACCAATATATTTTTATAAGACATATTGTTATTAAGTTATTAGTAATGTAAGGCATGTTTGCAAAAACATGATAAAAATTATATTAGAGTTAAGACATTGCATGTTGAGTAGAATTCATTTCTGCATAATTCATTTTACTATAATTGAACCCACAACTATCACATTTACAATCTGACTAGCCCACTGTGTCACTGTGAAAAGTACCTTAATGTTCTAAAATAGGTCTTTGTCGTTTTCGGACAGTAAGTACAAAACTGTTTAAAATCTAATTTCATTAATGCAGTGGATTCTTATCAACACTGGCAACTATCCGGAGAATGCTCCTAATGGTGATATTATCTCACACTCAAGACAATGGCTGATAGACAAATTATATTTTTAAATGAGCTTTTTTTGTGGCTATCCCATGCATAGCAGAGTAGGCAGAGACACTCTTAAGACACTACACACTGATAATCTTTCGAAATTTGAACTGTTGAGTGGTGAAACTGACTTGAATAGCAAAACTTCTGTTACCAGAATGAAGAAAGGAAAATAATTCAATCATGGAATATCTTTTTATTAGGAATCGAACCCACAACACAACTGCATTGAGCAAGTTATCTGTATCTTGGTGTCACTAAGTATTTATAAATTCTTTACTTTACCAAATACTTTATACAGGTAGAGTTAAACATGTAATAATAATTTAACTATATTAGAATATCTAATAAAATAATTATAGACTATTTTATAAATGTTTGGTATATTTTTAGTTTGTGAAAGGCGGCAAGTGATGTAATATGAAATGAAACTATTTTCAAATCCGAAATTATTTAGGCTAAGGTAAAAGAAATTCTTATTTCAGGTATTCTAACCCTCACCTACTGACACGAATCTGTTGAGTCATTTACGTTTGCTCATCTCTTCAGCTATTTTAAGAAACTAAAATACGCGCCCGAAAATCTCATTACAAAACTTTGTGTTTGCGCCAAAAGGATAAAAAAGAAATGTATATATTACATGCTATCACTGTGGACAGCGTAATGCGACAAGAATGCAAGAATGCAAGTAACGCAGAAGATACGGCACGAAGCGTTTTATTTTATTTTTTCAACTCCCTCATATTAAGTATTTCCGTAAAATTGTCAAATAATGACAGAAATACGTTATTTTAGCTAGTCGGAATAGAGTAATAAACAGTTTAATATAAAATAAATAAAATTTAAGTCAAAACTTACACGTATAATATGTGCACTACATAAAAATAAATAAATTTGAAACTTCACACACGTTCACTGTGTACACAACTGCACTGCAATCTGTCAAACTGTGTGGTGAAAGTGTTGCTAGATTCTTCATTCGTTTTCCCTTCACTTCCTGTTGTATAAATAAAACAAATAATATAATTTACGAATATTCCGTAGAAATATTATATTTATTTTTAATTAATGCTATATATTTTATTACTCATACTTTTTATATATTGCTACCATATTTTTTTGATAAGGTTTTGATCTATGTTGCCATTACACAAACTGGAAGTTCCCACATTTTGCACTCGGCAGTTTTGTCAGCTGAGTGGTTCACATTACCTACCTTTTATTATTATTAGAGGTGACTAAAAATAGGTCAAATATTTAAAAATGTCCGCTGGCACGCGTCGCGGTCCTAGCCAACTGTAATCACATTACAGGAATTAAGTGGAAAATGCGAGATTAATTGAAACATTGTAATTTATTCGACCGCATAATTTTCAACTATTGTTTAGAAGATTTTTAGAGACTGACTAGTTAGATATGTTATTCAAAAGATATTATTTTTGCGCATAATATATTTATATTTCATTTCGCGTTATAAATACTCAACATATATTTATAAATGCTATAAACGTGTATTACATATAAAATTGTATACATTAAAAAAACTATTTTGGAGTGGTATTTTTGACTACATACACAAAACTACAAATCAGCCGTGTTACCATGTAAAGAAAAAAATCACCATCAGAGTCAATACAGAAAGACGAAAATTAAAAAAAGAAAGTATACATAAACTTGGTTTAGTGACTTACGAGGTATAATTTCGAAAATGTTACACCATGCTTTTATGACTCACTACATTTTTACGACATATTTTATTTCTTTTGTAGTTTAATATATTGAAATGGTGTATATTATGATTTCAACAGCCGTTATATAAATAGAATTTGACTTTATTTAAGCTTAACTAGTCATTTTCGATTTTTAAATGTACATTTTATCTTTATCGTATCTTACTCATTTTGTTGTGTATGCAGAGAAACTGGATAATACACAGCTTCTTTCTCTTTTCACTGGGTTCTGGAAGTTAACGCCATCATATTACTACTGTACTAAACGAAAGCAATATATTGAAGTAGTCAACACAATCAAAATCCAAATCATTGTGTGAACAAGTTCTCCTTTATTTAATTGGCATATAAACGTTCGTTATATCTGTATAAAAATAAAACAGCTAAGGAACAGTAAACATTTTTATTTTATTGTAAATATTATTTATTGTATCATCTGACACTCGCGATGATCTGTATGGATTTTAAGCTAAAACTGAAATATTTTTAGTTAGGCACATGTGTTCGATAACGTCTGAAATAGAAGCATGGCTTTTATTGCACCATTAATGTGTGCTTATTGTATTTCTATGAATATAACTTAAAATAAAGAATATTCAAAACAAGCTATTGAAACTAATTGACTTAATAAAAAATCAAAATATCACGATCACACAAAAAAATATAATTGATATATTTTGGCGCATTTAATATTTTAAAAGATCAGAAAGAGAGAATCATATAATAATTACGATAAAACTATATACATACTCGTATTAAGATTATGAAATTTATTACAAAACTATGTGGAAGAAATATCAAATATTTCTATTTCAGACATTAGCAATTCGCTAACATAGACATTTATGTTTGTTAATTTTAAATATTAATCAGTACAGTGTCAGGTTTGTATTCTCAATGAGAGCATCGGACAGTTTTTTTTTGGGAATATTTTAAAACATTGTTATTATAGGTACTAAATTTAAGATAAATATTTAAATTCAAATTTTGAAAAGTATACATTTATTTATAATTTTTGAAAAGTTTATTTTGGTTTTTAATAACAAAATTTAGCTTTTAGTGTCGTCTCTGTGCGAGCAAATCATCGCTGAAAAGCTGATCATCGCGAGTCATCTCGTGTGAAGATTTTTACAAGCAATAACTACCTCTATGTAACTTCAGTCGGCTCATTTATGCACTTACTCTATACTTCCGTCCATTGAGCGTTACCTAAACATGAGTGAGATGAAAATTTCTGTTGCAAAAAAACCACTGTTTGAAAAAAAAAATGCTGACACAACATTTTAGATTGAAAGTAAAATTATTAGCTGAAATATAGATTATATTTAGAACTGAAATTAATTGTACTACACATAGTAATAATATATTAGAATAAATGTGATATATGAGTGATATTTTGTACTGTGTTGACTATGATCTTCGGTGCTGCGTATTATAAGTGTTACATAAGTGGAAAGAATAGTATTTTAAGATGCACGTGGTTACAAATACTGGCGATACTACATAATAAATATAAAAATTATTATAGAATTACATAATCGGATTTGCTAAGTGTAAATAAAATATTTGTAGTAATAAGATGAAAATTTAAAACGTATACGTATGAAAGTGAAAACGATTGAAGTTCAAGACTTATTTCTACACCTCGCAAGCCGTCTTCGAAATGTTATTATTAAGGCGAGTCAGCGCAACCTTTAAGTTATAATTTACCTAAAACTTTTAAATTGTCAACTAGTTGTTTAAAATTTGTATTTGTTATTAGCGTAGAAGAATATTTTTGTTAACAAATATAGTTAGTAGTTTTTTTTATATAAAGTTAATAGGTACCTAAGTATTTGAAGACTACTCCAAGGTAAAGTGACAAGTCTATTATCGAAGACTTTTATAGATAAGAATCTAAAGAACATTCGAGCTATAGAGATCCACCTACATAAGAACAGTTTATAATCGACGTAAAATTTTTGTAAATATAAAGCGCGAAGTTTTTGTTACTGGCAACAACGATAATTTATTATTCTGCCATTTATGTTCTTTACTGTCAAATCAATTCATTTGGCGCTATTTATTTTTACAAAAATACAGAAAAATGCGTTATTTTTAGATTGAGGTAAGTCACTACAGCTATGAA
>JBAIZZ010000319.1:48928-156986 GCA_037355905.1 Heliconius aoede | reverse complement strand
TAATTTACTTTTGTTTATGTCATAAGCATAGTGTGCATAAGAATGTATATAACGTGATTGTAATAATTATACTTGCTTTGTATATATGTTTGCTGTACATTATAATATACGTGAACACCTTTTAAAACAAAAATATAAGTTAATTTGCCCCCAAATTAAATTTAATTTTGAAAAAAAAATCAAATTTATATTAAAAAATGTCCACACCAAACAAATATCACCTTAATTCTAACAACAATAAAAAAAAGAAAAGCTATGACACAAGACAAAAGCTTAGTCGTAGAAACGAAAATGAACCGATCTCCAGCTTATACCTGTTATTCCTGGGTGGTGTGAAAGGAGAGAAACACAGATGTGAGACAGATGCAAGCAACACACAGTATTGGTATACTTTCATGATTCACATCACTAGCTCTTACAGTCAGGAAAATATGTTTAAACATTCAAATAGATATAACTCCATGTTTAATAATAAAAAGGAATAGAGCATGAGATAAAGTAAATTATAAAGTTATTTCTTTTTATTATTATATGGGAAATATAATTAGATGCACTTGATATTTGTTTTATGTAGTTAAAATATTTTAAACTTTACTGACTGTATCAAGACTGTAACTGAACAATAATTTATAAATTAAAACAAAATAATAATATCCTAAGGTAAAAAGTTTTCTCTGTCATATTTTTTTAAATTCTGCTAAAATTAATTTTTTTAATAAACTAATTGTTTAATATAAAGAATATTCAAAGTTTTATATAAATCATTAATTATTTTTCAATTTCATATTTTGTTGTATAAATTGTTTGATTTGTTAATGAGAATTTTCTTTAATTCCACAGCTGATGAGCGTTTTCACAATTATACTCTTTGTTTAAAAACTTATTGTCTTTTTTCTTTTGTTTCAAACAGATACATGATAGTACAATTCGATCGAAATGTTAAATTTAATTTTCTTTTGAGAATTTGAAATTATTTTATTCACAATTATAATAGTTCTGATTATAATAGTTATTTTGTTGTAGTTATTTACATAAAAATAAATCCTCTTTGCGTAAAACTAAGTTCGACTTGTAGTCTTTACATAATTCTTCTGTGACTCTAGTCAAAATATTTCTATAAGAAATTTTTATATTATAATATTGATTTGATGATTTTTGTTTATTTTTATTATTTGGCAAGGCTTTTGCAAATTTTATCTATCATCATTTTAATAATATCTATGAAAGTAGAGTTAAATTTGGCTCAAAATACTTACTATATCATTTCATTTGATAGTTACATGATATTTTTTTGTAGTTTATATTTAGAATAAAACATCTTTATATAAAATAATAAATAATAGTGCTCGATTAGTGTTCTAATTATTTCAATATTTAGGGCTATGGCACAAACAAGAGGAGATGAGCACACAGATGTCACACACATTCAAAGGCAGCGACTGAAGCATTCACTCGATGCTTGGCACATTGCGACATGCTATTCATCACATTTTCTAGACAAGTAAATATGAGAACTAAAAATAATTATTATTTACAATGTTGTTGATATTCTCTATCGAGTTTCCGATATTGAACATTACTTTTAATATAAGTCTGAAATAATTAATTGCTCACTTAGTTATAATAAGCGAAATCCTTCTATTTTTCATGTCATTTAAAATTTTACAAATTTTTAATTCTCATATCTTTTTGGACATTTATGTATCGCCATTATAATGAACTCACCAGTTCCTTTCATGATACAATCTAATTTGGCAAGCCAGGTTGTCAATACTGTTTCTTTGCTAAGTCCATCTATTTCTGGTAAAGACCTGCAAAAGCCCGGAGGTTTTGGACACCATAAAATATATTCATATAAAATTATAAGTATTTATATATATTTATATAATTCCAGATTTTATACTAATATTATAATGTTGAAGAATTGATTGGTGGAAGGCACTAACATCAGAACACTACTGGTTGAGTACGCTTTAAGACGACTCAAGTTTAGAAGACTCAAATACGAGTTTAGAACAGATCGATGTTGCTTAACTTAACCGTCTATTTTTGGGACTGTGACAATTTAATTCTGTTTATTTATTCATATAATAATATAGACTATTTTCGGTTTTGAGTATGACGGATTAATGTGAAATTGACCAACGTAGAACATTTTGGTATTATTTGAAATATTAACGTATTAATAAACAATGATTTTCTTTATATATATAAAAGACAGAATTTAACTTAATAGAAAACGGTCTTTTAAATAAATCTCACTTGTATTATTTTTAGGACACGCTTTACCATGACCTGAATTATAATGATGATGATGTAATAAGTGAGATTTATGTTAAAAAGTTATTGAACTTAGACAAATGAACACTCAAACATCCTTAAAATCCCTTCTAGGCAAAAATCTTTCAAACCTGACTCGTTTTTCGATATTATTTCTGAAAACTTCACGGAAGTCGTGATGAGAGCAAGCTCCTGATTTAACCATCTGTTCCACTCTCTCCGACTTGAGGAACACGTCGTAGTAAGACTGCACTGCATTTTGAAAAGCTTCGTCCGCTAATATTTGTGTCTCCCCTTTTAGGAAAGCCTAAACAAAATTGTAAAATGATTAGAAAATTTAACAAATCTCTTGTCAATAAGACGCTGTTAGTCCACTTGCACCTATATAAAAAGAAAAAAAGACCGGTCAAGTACGAGTCGGGCACGCATCGGGTCGCCTACCTACCTTCAGGGTTGTAGGTTAATTGATTATAAAATTTGACAAATTTAAGTTTGCATTGTTTTTTTTTTGTTTATATGCCGATATGAACTCAATTTATATCAAATAAATTAAAAATGTAAGTTTGTAATCATTTTTTTCTATGAAATATCTTTTTTTCTTGTCGGGTTTTTTTTAGTTTTTATAGTTTTTATTTATTTTTATAGTTTTTATTTATATGGTGAATTTCATACATTTTTAAAAAAATGTGCTGTATATAGGTATACAATGACGTGTTTATAAATTAACCACTTGTATAAGGAGTAACGAACTATGTTATGAATATGAAATCTTGAAATTTATGTAACCAGAAAAAGGAAATATCTTTATTTCAAATATAAAATAAGTTTTAATATTATTACTACCTCACAATATTTTTTTTTTACTTTTAGAAAAGAAAGGAAAATAAACTAACATACATATATTATTAATTAGACTTTGATCCCGCTACATGCCAATATAATATTTTTTTAATTAAATAATTCATAGAAAAAGTTTACAGTGTACCTGAAATCTGGCTTGAATAGTTTCCAACTGGTGCGGCGTTAGTTTAGTATGTCTCCGGGTCATATCCGTAGGCTGCTTCGCGTTAAACGGGTGAGCTGTACATCTTGACACGAATACATACAACTGGAGACGACGTTTCTTATCCTCTTCAAGTTTTTCTATCTTTTCCTGAGATAAAATGTTTGTCTTGTTAATGCCGAAAGTATGAAAGTACGACTATTTGTTTTTTCTTTATGTAAAATTCTTGTTAAATGGCTAATTTTGGACATGAGCGAAGTATTATGCGGGGTCGGGTGTTTCATGACCAGCACTGACATATTTTCTCTCAGTGAAAAGTGCGAATTTGGAAAATTTCAAGTAAAACAGCAAAATTATTTTACCAAAAGCAGGAACAAAAAAACTACAATTTGTTTTACAAAATGTGGAAAAGGACCAATTAAAACCGTTATGGGGAATTTGCTACGTGTTTAATATGATGTATTTTTTCGAGGTTTTTATACTAATTAGGAAAAACATTTGTGTTTGTGAACGTTTCCATTGTTATCGTTAAAGGGAATGTACCTATAACAATTTTTCTCTATCGTGTAATGAATATACAAATAGACGTATAAACAATATATTGAATTATTTTTTGTCTGTAGTGTCCTAATACTAAATAAAAAATAATACATATAAAACCTGTAAAATTTGCAAAGATTTATCCTCCATTGCAGGCAAAGGAGTAGCAGAACATATACTCGTAGTGTTAAGACTTAAAACACTCTGTTTCCGAATTTCATTTCCGAGTTACTTAACGGTGTACATTGTCAATCCGAAAATGAAAATAATTGTAATATAATCATATCCTCGTCTTGGAATGGAATCCACGACTGTCGCGCTACAGTTGAACAAGTAACGGCCTTAAGCTATTTAAAGGTTTTTTATATACCTATGTGAAAGCATGAACGTCACTTGCGTAGTTTTTGTTGCGTGATCTACGAACATTCATGTAGAGGTTTTACAAACACGGCATCACGCTAGTGTTTGTTATGAGGCTATATACCGTTTATATTGTACTTCAATTTGTTCAAAGCTTAGTTCAACAGTAAGTAAAATATGTTACTTTAAAGCTTATTTTATATTCAAATGTTAATTTGAATAATTTGCCGGTAATATGGCTACCTCGGCATGCCGTTGTTCATGATAATATAAAATTTATATTATAAGAGTATGTATATATATGTACGTATACATTTAAAAACACTCGTTATAAGCTGATTTACCCCGATAGGTATAAATTGTGTATATAAATAATAATGTAATTATTATGTATATGATAAGAATTATGTATAATAATAAAATAAAAAAGGGTTCGGACTGTAGTAGTGTAGTTGAAATTTTTATTCATTTGCTATAATTTTATTTACCTGAGGATCTTGATCCTTATCAGAGTGGCTGGTGCCAGAGGGGCTGGGCGATGGCGCCGGAGCTTCCCCCGAGCTCGCGCTGCCCGTGGACGTCCTGCGCAAGAACGATCTAAACGATCTATAGCATTAAGTCGTCAATGTAAGTGATTTTTGTGCACACAAACTGATATTGTTTATTTATTTTTAATATGATTTTATAGAAAGTTTATTCCAATTTTTTATAAAATAACAATATTTCTTTTTATTTTGTTAAAATCAGTGTGTGTAAACGTTATGGGGTTTGTTATGATGCTACAAAGCCATTACTAAAATATTACTTTAGTAAATATCTACTAATAATATATATTATTATCTTTGTTATGTTAACTCTACTTCTAAAGAAATTTTGAAAATCCGTGTACTTTTTGGTCTTTTTAAAGATTTGTTATAATTTAGAAGGAGATAAATTTTTCATTATTTATACCAATAAAATGGTAGTCTTACAATGTAAGACGTACAATGTTGCAATTACATAGTAATGGTAGTAAATTATTAGGAATCGAACCCATTATTCTTAAATAAAGTAGTAGGTAAATTGCTATTGAAATTTAAATGATTAAATATCCCCTGTAGAAAGTAAGTTATTTACATTCGATCGGTTAATAAAAGATAATTTGACAAGCGAAGTTGCCGATAAAAAAAATACACTTAAATTATTATAACATTATGTTACTTCTAAATTCTATACAAGGTAACTTTTCTTATCAATTTACCAAAATTTATACGGGAAATGGAAAAGCAGTTAAAAATATGCGTTTTTATACCATATAACTCACGTAAACGATATAACAAGCGGCATCTCGTAATAAATATAATGCTAACTACAAGAGCATTTGATAATCTAATATTTAGTTCAATCAGGATTTCAACCCACTATAACGTAAGTCCACGATACTACATCTATATAATATAACTACAGCTCAAACCTGTAATGTTTCATGACACGAAATGGCTGTGAGTTTTTTTTTAGTTAGAATATATTTTTAAAGTTAAAGCTCATTTAAATATCAAAATCTTTTCAAGTTTCATCACTGTAAATAATACTATAAGAAGGATTATGATTGTAATTGAGAAATGTCTAACTATAAATGCGTTTTATTTTAGCTTCACGCTATATCATATTCAGGTCAAGAATTCCCTATCAAAGAATAAACGTTGTTAAATATTAATTTTACGGTATTTAAAAATTTCCAAATTCTTATGGACAACAAACCATTTAATTTTTCCAATATTTAAATGAGCAATAGATATTTCCGTATACTCACTGGGGTGGTGCTAGCGCGGCCGCCTCCCGCTGCCGGGTCGCCGGGTGCAGCGGGGCGGCGAGCGGCGCTGTCGTCAAAGGACTTGCGCCTAAGTGAATAATTTATAGTTTATTTCAATTTGTTCGTGTATCATTTTAGTTTAGTAGTATTTATGGTATGTATATAAATATTTTAACTTAAAACTTGAATTATCTTAGTGAATAATGGAGTGCCTTAACTAGGTAGTGAGGTGAATATACAATATATGTGCCAGCGTCATCGTTATAAACGATTCAATGTTTTTTAAATGTCTCTATATAGAGATTTAAAAATATATTTATCAAAAAAATAAATTCAATCCGAAAATGTAGTGGAACACCGAGTAAATTCGTTATATCTACCATACCGGTATGTGAACATCGCAAACGTATAACATATATTTCAAAGCTTTCTACGTATATATTCATTCGACTCTAGTAAGCTTATTGACAATTTCGAAAATCTTTGCAGAGGCAATCTCGTTTAAATTGTGCATGGTATCGTAATATGTGAATTGAAAACGAATGTTACTTTTCCTTTGAGTTTTATTAAAAGCTACATATTATGCTCTCGGACTACTATCGATTGTTTTCAAATGACAACGCTCGATGCTGAGCGTGCCTTTGTATGAGGCAATCCAATAATACTGTTTTATTAAATGGTTTTTTTTTTATTTACTGACTGACTGTAAATACGGCGGTTGTGAGTGCAATTTACACTTGGGGAAATTAATAATTTACATTGAGAATGGAGAAAAAACAGAGCATGGCCTTGAATTTCATCGTTCAATACGTAAAGTTTCCTTTCAAATGCATGTTGAACGAAGTGTCTTAACATTGGGTTCGCCCGTCTACCATAAAAAATGAAGTGGTGTGAAAATTATTTAGTCTAAACATATCGATATCGTCATAGTTGGATATCGAATCCACAACCATCGTCGAGACACTGATCTACTGCACCACGATATCCTTAGTAGAATAAATATAGTAGAGAAATAATAAAAATTTAGTACATACATTCCTTTTAATTCGTATTCATTTAGAAAATAACAATAAAAAATAAATAAACCGATATTAATATATAATAAACTTTTAACAAGACAGACTGGAAATTACCATAATTTTCAAAGCACAAGGTGTCGACACTTCCATTATTAAATAAATAAAGTAAAAAGTCGAACTTAGACGAAGGAATATAAAAGTTTTACCATTAAATTTTCAAGGAGCTTATGTTGATCTATTTTTGTTGATCTGTTTTTAGTATCACGCTGTATCCTCGAGCTTCCTCGAGTGATAATCGAACCCGGTTTAAGGGGCACATTTGTACTTAAATTTATATCAATAATATTGAAGCATTTGAATTTCGACTACGACGACTATCCTTCATATTCTATCAAAACAGGAGTTGGTTTGAATAAACTAAAACCTAAAATGGTTATTAGTTTTGCACACTAAATTGAAATATGTATTTATGCCCGTTATATATATATAAGAAAGTTAGCAATGGAAGTTAGACGACCGTATTTCCACATCACTAGAGGAAATGGGTTCGTCCCACATGCTAAGGTTACAAAGATATCCTATTTTGGAAAGGTTCTTTATACATGTATACGTAAGTGTAAAGTAATCTATACATAAGCAAATTTATATATTTTCAGGACGGTTATAGGCCTGGCTTGTATAGCTATATTATATACATAATATCAATAAATAAATAACATTGAGGGAACTAGAAAGTTTTGTCCCTACAATTATATAGTACAGTTAGCATAGTATTAATAAATAATACATATTGTATAACTTCATAGTTACGAAAAGTTTCTATAATTTTCAATACACCAACAGTATAAAACAAGTAAAATATTAAATATATATAGAAAAGATTGTAAAACTGATTTTTGTCAACTAAGTAACTTTATAAAAAATACATTTTTTTAATACATTACCTGGTAAGCCCGCTGTCGAGCCTCTTGGAAGTTCAGGCTTGCCTCTAACCGATGGTCGTCCTCCGGCAAGGCCCCCCGGCGGTACTACTGTACACAAATAAAGTGAAAGTGCTTTTAGAAAAATAAATATATGGTGAATAATCTCAAGTAGCATATCAAATTATATAATTTACAAATTAGTAAGAGAGAAAAGAGAAGTAATTCGTCACTAAACTTCTTCCACCTACAGTGTATGAGGAAAATATCGAAAATATCTCAAAAACCTCTCCATGAAACAAAATCGATTAGGCGTGGCTTTCCCAGTACTAATCTAAATTGAATGTCCCGTTTTACATTATAATACAAATTGATTCTTCTGTTACTCTACATTATATTTACGTAAATACATTTGAAGAACGTGGCTCGTTTATTTAATAAATTGTTTTGGTAATAGCTTTTTTGTGGAACGTTTCGTTATGTCTTGAAAGTTGTTTCTAACTGAGCTTTTTTTTTTTGGAAGAATTTATCTGCTAATGTGATGACATTCGCATGTACGTTTATCACTGGTTTTAAAGAAAATAACTTAATTATTTAAAAAAAATATTATGGCTAAGAAGAAGAAGCTTTTAAATCATATTTATTATGGTAATGGTTACCCATTCGTTTGAAATTACATAAGACATAATTTAAATCAAAAAATTGTAATATGATTAAAAATATAATTCATATTCCTATTATATCTTACCGAAGATATTCAAAAATGTATGCAAAAGCTGAACTTATTTCTCTTAAAGCCCTTGTGAAATTGTTAAAAGTTGATAAAAGCGTGTAAAAATTTCAATAAAGCCGGAAAAGAACATAGTTTTTAAATTTTAAAATTAATATATTAAATAACATAGATGACTTGGCAGATTCATCTAGGAAAAAAATGATTAATTACTGGGCCTTATGATCTAAAATACGGACTTTCTTTGAAAATAAAATTAAGTATATGACAATGACAAATACCATTCCAGATGTTGGAAGTCTTCCAAATCTACGATAAAACGACCGATGTCAAGGACAAAGCATTATTAGCTGAAGTAAACTAATTTAAAATAAACCACTAACAGTTGACCCCTTTTCCTATGTACTGAATTGGTCGAGGGGGCTCAAATTACGTAAGAACTGTACTATTTTATGTGCAGTATACTTTTATTACTTAATTATTTTGTTTTAAGATCTTCTTAATATCTGTTTTATTTGCACACAGGCCAAATTGGTTTGACGGAGGATTTTACGCAGTTGCGAATGAGTTACATAAATTTAAGAGAGATGTTGTACGTTCAGGTTTAAATTTGTAAACAAAAGCTTAGGCTGTTGTTTTTAGAGCTCCGTACCTCAAGAGCTAAAAACAGAACCATTATAGGATCACTATAAACCATAGACCATTTAACTCGAGATCACGTGGAGATATCAAGCTGGAAGAATAATTAAACATTCAAATGTGTCTTAGAGCACGGAAACAACCAAGCTTTTAAGTTTACACAATCAGAAGATACAAGCATAGAGGTGTCGATTCTTTTACATTTTGTTTCAATCAAAACCTACTTTCTTTCTACAGTTATGAAATTTTATACGAAGCAAAAACTTACTTATAATATTAGTACAGATAGTATAGAAGTATAGATAGCATAATATACTCAAATTCCTACACACTTGGAATAGTTGAAACATTAGCGGCATTCCATTGCCAAATGTAATTAATAATAGAACTAAGCATAGCATTAAAATATTCATTAATGTTTTATATATTTCTCTGGTGTGGTATGTCAAAACGAGGAGTTGGTTTTGACCATCCAGCATGGAAAGTCTTTTCGAAAAAGCAGCTTCACAGTTATTGCCTCACATCAGAGTAGGCAGAGGAAATCTAGATTTTATACAGTAGTTTCCTATGTGCAGTTTATTTTTCAAGACATTGAGTGTGACCTGAGCAGTTGAGTAATCACAAGATAATAAGTCCTCCGAGCAACCTACAACCAACATTTACAGTTACACTGCACCTCGACAAATATATGCCCGTTAACACTGGCGTTTCCCAAGGCTGCGTGCTGTCCCCTACGCTGTTTCTTTTGCATATCAATGACATGTAAGAAAATTCAAGCATTCATTGCTATGCACATGATAGGGCCGCGCAAGTCTTTCTCTGGAAAAACGGATGAAAGGAATTTGATTTAATTCAATCCCAAAAAGACACAAGTTTGCACGTTAACCACTAAAAAACCCCCATTTGTCGTATCGCCAGTCTATCAAAACACTCCCCTTATAGCGGTGTCCAGTATCAGTATATTGGGCCTTAATGCTTCGAGTGACTACCAGTATCGCGATCATCTGGAAAGCAAGGCCAACTTGGCCTCGAACAAACTTGGGGTCATCCACATAGCATGACGGTACTTCACGTAAAAACACCGATTGGGCCTGTATAGGACTCAGATTTGGCCTCATATGGAGTACTGTTCTCATCTCTAGGCTGGTGCTTCCCATTGTCAGCTTGAACTAGTTGATGGCATAAACGCAGAGCCGTTCGAATCATTGGCTTTGCGTAGACACGGCTCCTTGCTGTGCGGTTTGACCTGTTACCTGCTGCTGAATTTTCTAACCGCATAGTACGTCACAATTTAAAATATCATCCACACCACCTGGATACGTGGCGTGCGGTTTCGTAGGAACTTGCCATCGGTACCTTCAAAATGCGCGTCTATCTTAAAGGCCGGTAACGCACTCCTGTAGCTCCTCTGGTGTTGCACAGGGTCATGAGCGGCTGAGATCACTTTCTATCAGTGACCTGAACGCTCGTTTGGCCATTCCTTTTCATAAAAAAAAATTCATTTCCTCGAGTGGGATCGAACCCATAACCTGTTGCGTTTTCAGTCACTCGCAGGCAAAGGGGATGCCACGACTGGGCTCAAAAAAATATCTGTTATTCAAAAATAAATACACACTCAGTCAATTCTATCTGTCCATACCAATACGAATAAAATGTTAAAATAGATATTTCCAATGGGAATATCGGGAACGTCACCAGCATTTCAGGATATTGAGAATCGATAGCAATTGAAAGGCCTTTCATCTCTCTGCATATTGAATGTATGCGGTGCTTTAAAAGATTTTAGTGTATATTTATATCTTTTTAAAAGGATTAAATTTTATTGATAGAATATGAAATTTCGTATACTACTGTAATACATATGCATATATTCGAGAAATTCGGAAAGCCTTATAATATCATTTTCTTGTTCCAGTCTGCCTGTGTGCCAGTCATAATTTTTTTTCAAAATCGCTATATTAAATTTGCCGCTAAATCAAAACCTTATAAGTTACTTTACGTTGAACTAATGTTGTTAAAAGCTTGCAATGAGACCTTACAAAAAGAAAAAAATAAGTGGACGGTTTCCAAAAGCCGTGGTTTCAAATCCCGCTACGGTCAAATTTTTATATGTTCTCCAAAGAGTATTTTTCCTACCTCGGTGTGGAGTAAAAGTTTAAAATTGCATAAAATAGAAAAAAAATAGTTCATTAACTTTTAAGTTGTATTTATCGTAATTATGAAATTTCGATTATATTTAATATAGTCGTAGTTCAATTTTAATTATGACTGCATTTTGTTTTCCTTTACCTGGTAATTTTGCGGGCTGCTTCTTGTGTTCATCCTCACTGTCTTCTTCAGATGAGCTCGGATCAATCATGACGCTAGATCTAGAACAAAAAAATACATAATATTATAACGTTGTAATAATACAATAAAATGGTAAAAAGGCGTTGTGGCATCGTCTTATTGTAAACAAGATTGTACACAAGGCTGGGTTCGATTTCGATTCTGGAGAATGTATCAATGGGAATGGAACTCACATCTGTTGGGTGAATACGTCTCCAAAGTTGGGTAGAAATTAGGAACGGAGAGTATGGACACTAGGTATTAAAATTAATAAAGAAGAAAAACAGAACATATATTATAATATTTCGAGACCGTCAATGAGGAACATGTCAAATTTACTAAAATATCAAATAAACTAGTGCTTTTTAATATAAAAATATTTATTTAGTCCAAGAGAAGATCAACTAACGCTAGAGAGTTTACTTAGCTTTCAGTATCTTTAGATAAATCCTCAGTCAGGGTAAGCCTCTTCACTTTTATAGGAAACATTTTTAGTTAAATCTTTTAAGGGTTAAGTGTTCTTTAAGATATAAAAACCGTATCTTTTTATTATATACTGGCAGACTCAGGTGGCTTCACCCGCTTGAATCAAACGAATATGTTTATGAAGTTATTTTCAGTTTACGGGATAAATTCTAATAAAGCGTGAACCACGTGTTCAATGAAATATTTTAAAGTCTGAATTTCAAATTTTTTAAAAATCGGTGCTTAAAATGAAAGAAAACGATTTTAAGACTGGAACCCGAGATCATTTGCAGTAAGATAAATTAGACGATTAATTATTAATTAAATCTATAAGTTTTATAATTTAAGAAAACATACAAAAAATCTGTAGTTTAAAATTAAATATTGACTTTAGTAAAGTAAAAGTATCGAGTGTAACAGGCTAAGAATGTTGTAATACAATTATTTTTCATCGCTAATTGGTTCGGAACGTTGAAAACAAGTGAAACTTTATAATGATTTAACCTTTAATATAAACATTTCTATGTAAAAAAAGAAATGGCCTTAATAAAATACTTTCAAAAATTCTAAAGAATCATTCTTTTTGAGCACAACATATCAAGAACTTCATACAAGCCCTCGGGGCGTGGGCCTTAAATTATTTCGTGATCAGCTATCTTCATATATAGATTAAAACATCAGCGCCATATTACTGTGCTTTACTTAGGTAAAATTATGAAAATGCTTATATCTACAATCGAACCTACATACAACCTTCGTTCACACACTACACCGGTGCGCCACGATATCCTCACAAGATGTTTAAATATTATTCAAAGCCGGGGATGAACCTTAGACCAACTCTTTAAGTCGATGTCATCAGCACAACGATAATGTAATTACAAGTTCTAAAAGCACAATATTCGTACTGCAGCAGATCAGTCATCTCAGACAGCATTCATCTCGCTTCTAAAAGGCAATGCCATCTAAATCGAAATAAAATCTTTTCTTTTGCGCAAAAAAACTTCTGAAAGATTTATAAAGGCATGTTGTGTTTTGCACTCAGCTCAAAATAGCAGAGTGGTATTACACAAAAGCTTTTCTTTTGCATTTCTTTTATATTAAAAGAATATTGAAACAAGTATATTATATATATATATATACAGTCAGACAGACGTGATAGTTACTCATTTTGAGCCTACGACCACCACTTTGGCGGTCATCTATTTTATCCCCACGCAAAAAATGTTTGTTTCTAAGAGTGGGTGATTAGAAGCGTAGGAGACGATAGTTAATCTTTTAGAACACTGTCAATAATACTAGAGGACAGAGAAGCATTAACACTTCTCGCCATGAGACAGGGAGGACACGTATTTGAGGGTTGATGATGAAAATGAGCTATGCAGAGACCATAGCATGTGATGTTCCTTTCTCTATAAAGTAGGCAGAGGGAACCTCGTGTTAAGACACTCCTTTCCCCACTCAACAGAACTCAACGCCGCGCTTTATCTTGACACCAAAGCGAAGAAATGGAAATATAAACGTAAATAATTTTTTCACTTCCTCGAGAGGGGATCGTAACCCACAACCGTCGCGTTACAGTCACACCCTTTTGCCGCTGCACCACGATGGCGTAACATTTGCATTTTCCAATATTAAAAAGCAAAAATAAAATCAACTTCTTTCCACGTAGTAATATATTACTTATTACTGTACATTAACTTAATAACCAACATTTCTGCCAAAGTAACTCTTAATTAGACGCAATTAAGCGACAAATTGTCTCAATAATTTATCTCGTTAAGTAATTACCGCTTTTAGAGGACATTTACTTAAAATAAAAGAAAAATTTTGGAAAGAAATAAAAAAACATTTCGTATTATCTCTAGTTTTGTATAATAACGGTTACAGATTTTTGAGAAATTTATGAGATCATAGTTGAACGCTGCATTTTTTCTTGACAGAGTGCGTATTTGAAATAATTAGTTCCCCGTATGAGAATCGAACCCACAACATTTATGGAAACCACACGCCGTCCTAATGCGCGATTACGATAGTATTGGCGCTTCAGTAAAATGTATAGCGAAATAAACAAATAAGAAAGACGGAGTATTTTATTTTCTCAAAAACACTCAACGTACAATGATAAACGCTTCGTTTTTAGACCACGCAAAATTCGGTATTAAATCCGCTAGTTTAAGTGACGTATCAGATGAAAGGGCTCTGGCTAATATAAGCTTTAATTTCAGAAAAAACCTCGAGTACTCCAATTTTCGTACCGAAGCTTGTTTGTTGTTGAAGCTTATAAACCTGTACAGGATTTATAGTTAAAGTATATTTTCTTTATATCGCTACAAAATAAGCGTTTTATTGAATTGGCTGAATTTAGTTATCAATGTATAATAATTATGTTTAAAATGATAATGTTATTAGACGCAATACGCCTTAAAGCAGGTAAAAGGTATAAGAATTTCAACAAAAATGTAATGAAGAGAGGATTCCTTTTAAAATATGTTAAAAATTAATTTAAAGAAAAGGTTCAATTTTCAAATTTTCAAAAAGGAAAATTTTCATTTTCATAATGTATTTTCTACGTACATACGTATCATTTCAAACACTACGTGAACAAGGTAACAACTGCAGTCACTGCAGGAAATAATCAAAAACACTAGTTTCCTGGATTCCTTCTGCCTACCCTGCTATATGAAGCGTACAGTGTGTTGAGAAACGATATCTGTATCAAGGTATAAAATATTATATATTCAGAGGCAGTATCTCCCCACTTGGTTCGTGGAAGCTGAAGCACACTTGTACAGACAAGAGCTCTCACATTGCCACAATTTTGCATTCACTATTTTAAATATTTATAATAAAATGACGTTGATTCTATGTATTTATCATATCTTAGATTTTTATAAAAAAAAAATAGTTGTGAATCTGAATTAGGAATACTATCTACATATTTTCCAGGGGGGCTTCACATGATTATATTGTTTAATTAAATTGAATAACTGAGTTATTAAAATATAACATTATTAGAACACAAGTGTAATTCAGATTAATAAATAAATGTGAAGTACAAGCGAAACCACGAAGTAGTCGCTAGTACTTAATAAAGCCTTAAATAAACATAACTTGTAGTCGTATATTCAAGATACAAAATGTATTAATGTAAATGTTTATATAGCGACCCTTGCCTTGTTTATATAGGGACTTTTAGGAGAGGCACAATTAAATCTTAACTTTAACAGAAAAATGTTTTTACAAGCAAAAAATGTGTGTAAAGATAAAATATTTTAAATATAATGTGTTTTTTTAGTAGAGTTATTGTAACATTTATATTTTCAGAATTAAAAAGAGTTCAAAAATTATTTCTGTAAATGACGAGAGTTCGAAGAAAATAATATTTGAACAGAGTCTGATAGATTTTTTTCAGATGAAATTCTTAAATTACTTATACTGTCTTTGGGCAGCGCAATCGAGACGTGGAAAATCATTCTTTTTCACTCTAACTCCCTCTTTATTTCTTTTTACAAGCGCGAGTCGGAGTCACTAACCAAGGATTTCGAACAAAAATTGTAAATCTCGATCTTTAGGTAAAAGTTAACTCAGCGTAAAGTGACTTCTCTAAAAAAGCAACCAATTTTTTTTTCAGCAAAAATCTTTGTCGTTAAGCTTTTGTTACCTTATACCTTATAGTGAAACTTTGTTAAGTTGAAATTACTGAAATCCTAGACGAGAGATAATTAGAGCCTCGCCATGAGTTTATAACGAATAACTTAAATAACTTAACTTTACGCTTTGGCTCTAGCGGGGTAGTCAGAGAGAACGGAGCGCCAAACGCTACCGTCTCTACATACCTCTTTCGCCATGTCCACTGTCATCAACCTCTTCATACATGCCCTCCGGGGTGTTCTCATGCTTTTTACGTGACCTTCCTCATCTTTCATACTGTGTTTTCGAAGGTCAATCGAGGTATCCCCCTACCTCTCTGCCAAATGGTCAAATGGCCATTCCGTTCTTTCCTCATTCCATTCAAATACCAGAACCTTTGTCGTGTTCGCATTCAGGCTTAGACCATTATTTTTCAGAGTGGTGCTGATGATGCAATGAGCACTGCATCATCTGCGAAGAGCACGTAATTCACTTTCAAGTTACCTACTTCCACTCCCATATAACTTTGTTACACTCCTTGCAGACAGCTATTCAAATACAAATTTTTAATATTTTTATTTCCTCGCTCTGGAAACTTGAGTTTCATCATTTAATAAATTTACAACCGTCATTTTTACAGTCAACCTCTGTACCATTCGTATTCTACCGTATTTCCATGCACATCAACTCAGAAAGAAACACCAAATAAACATTTAAAACCAACGTTATAATAAAACTTTCAGGAATTAAGAAATGAATTAGTGCGGTACATTTAATTTCCTACCAAAAGGGACCGACCCTTCGGGGTTAAATTCTACGGTAATTTTAATTACAGTTACACGGCCCGGCTGAGTTTTGTGCTTTAAAATGAATGGCATATGAAATAGAAAAAGAATACGTTGGTCCGAAAGAAACTTATTTTAACTTAAGTTTGTCATGTCTTTTAGACATTCAGAGATTTTACTGAACAATTTTGCTTATTTACATATTTAATCCATATGTAAATATATATACTATTTACATATGAATTAAATATTCCAACGAAGGTTGAAATCGAATAAGCTTTACCTTATTTCCCGCACATGCAAGTGGAGAGGGACGAACTAGTGTCAAGACACTCCGTACCCTATTTTCTAATTTAAGAGACATTGTGTGTTGAGTGCAGAATTCAATGTTACGTTTTGTCTGTTAGAGTAAGTAAATGAAGTAACAAGTACGACCTACGAAGGATATTAATTGGTAGAAAAGTAAGAAACTTATACAATTATATATATATATATATATATATATATATATATATATATATAATTCTGAACCATTATATAAAGACTTCTTTGCAGTCACACTACTTCACATTGTATGGAAAAATCCTATTCAATACATATATTTATTCACAAAATCCCCTTCACTTTTATTAGCCTTTGCACCTTGACATGTAAACTAATTGAGCGATATCGGTTTATAACGTGACGATGTCACATTTAGAAGATATTGCTTACGATAACTCGTGTGATCCAATTATTTATCAAGTAGCTTGTTCTTATGTTTTTTTTTACCTACCATGGTGTAAAAGTAGGTGTAATTTTTTAATAATTTTTTTTCCCGCAAATAATAGATATAGAAAACCTAGTGTTAAAACACTCGCGTCCAGTTTCGACCGAATTTTCAAAACATTGCGTGGTATGTGGCGGAATTCAACGCCTCCTTTGCCTTTTTACCAGACCCAGGAAATGAAAATATTAAATATATCATTTTTCCGAGTGAGAATCGAACTAATAACTGTCAGGTTTGCAGCTAGACGATTGTAGGACGGCGCCACGACGGCCTCATTATGTCTCATATGCCTCATTAGGTGTCGATACGGTCATACAGTAGCGCCATGTATTTTTTATCTTCATGCATATAACGGGTTAGATAAATGAAACCTGGTGTAAAGGCATACTAAGGCAGATAGAACTAATAATTTTCAAATTTCAAATTTTCAAAAACTCAATCAAAAGAAATCCTCTCTTAGTTCCTAACTTCATTCCGTAGCTCATATGCAGTTTTAATTTCATCTCTCTAAGTCCAGAAGTTTCAACTGCACGTTGTCTGTCCATCAGTTACAGAAGAGTTTTATATATAGAAGGACGCAAGATAAGCAGGTTTATCATAAATAGTAGCAGGATATAACGCCGTATTCACTTAGTAAATTACCCTAATTGAAAATATGAATATTCCCTCGAGTATAATTTGAACTCACGAGCATCGTTTGTCTAGAATAATTACATTAAAACTTTTAAATTATAGTCATCTGCTTTAACAGGCCGTCGTGGTGCAGCGGCAGGCGTCTGTCTGTACACGTAACAGCTATGGGTTCAGTTCCCAGTCATTCGGGGAAAGAATTTATTTTCAATTTCTCACAATGCGGGAAAATAGATATTTTCAAAAATCACTTATACTTTATTTTTAGCTAATTTAATTTTTCTATTAAAAAGCTGAAAAACAATAGCAGTGAAAAGTGGAATTTCATTCACACATTAATGTTCTGCAAATGTAAAACTACAGTTGCATAATGCGCCTCAAGGCCGTGTACATAACGCAATTAGTCAAATAGCTTGCACAAATGTACAACAGACTTTTATCTGCGCTTGGATTATCCGTTTAGAGTCAGAAATAATTCTGACTGCGTATAATCAAACTAATACTGTAAATGGCAATGTATGTTTATATGTTACTCAATCACGCTAAAACTACTAAGACCCGATTGTTATGAAATTTAGTGCACATCTCCTTTAAGTTCGAGGCTGGTCGTGGCGCAGTGGTACAAATTGTGCTGCACAATCGACTGGTTGCGGGTTCGATTCCCACTCGAGGAAAGAAAATATTTATTTATGTTTACATTTTCTTCGCTCTGGTGAAGTCAGCCGTGTGGTCCCGGCTTAGAATAGGATCACCCTGGTACTGTCGGTGTCGTAAGAGGCGACTAAAGTACGTGTGGTAGAGTCACGTCGCCAGTAATGGCAACACGCATGGGCAGACTCGACCGGATTTTAATACCACCCCCGGCATTTAAAACCGGCGTGAAGTAGTGGCCCTTGCCACTGCGTTTCGCATTAGGTAATGCCGGGCCCCGGTGCCCTTCATCTCCACCTTAAAGTCTGGCAACGCACCTGTGGCTCCTCTGGTGTTGCATAGGGTCGTGGGCGGCGGTGATCACTTACCATCAGGTGACCCGAACGCTCGTTTGCCTTGTCCTCTCCCATAAAAAAAAAAAAAGTTTAGATCTCCTTAGAATTCTTTCGAAAAAAATCTTCTTTTGGCTTTGGCTGTCGCGTTTGAGTCTCAACTATTTTTTGTTACGCTTTTCCTGAAAAGTACAACGTTAGAATCCGCCACTCACATTGTCTTGGATTCAGTTGGAATGTGGAATGCAAAGTGTTTTAGGTTCTCGTTATTCGTTCTCTTATCCTATCCTGCTTTTTATTATTCTTAGTAGGCATAAAGAAAGTAAAGATTACGCCCAAAAGTATTGGAGGGCGCCACCTTTTTAAATTTTGTCGACCTTCATTTAAAGATTTAGGCGTAAGTCAGCGGGAAAAGCCTTGTCATACATTGAGTAAACTATTTTCTTAAAACACCAAAAAAGATAAATTTACAATTCAACTTATAAGATAAGATAACAAAAAACCGAGTTAAAGCAAAATATTCTTTGCTACTGCTTAAAAACTTCGTTTAAAACTTTGCACAAACAACTGAAGATAAAATGGATATATTCCCGAATGGATTTCGAAGTTACAACTTAAGGAAACTGTGCAAGATATTAGTCATATTTAGTATAGCAATTCGGCATATAATATAGTATCTGGTTATCTGTTTCTTTTCCTTATATCGAAGCTGAGAACCGAAATAAAATCACAACTACAAAGCCTTTATATATCCTTTAAATATATGTATATATATATATATATATAAGTCATGAATATATTGAGTATATTTTACACCACTATGGTAGTGTCAGAGAAATATTATAATTAAAATAAGAGCGACAGCGTTTTAAGATGTACCTTTAATGAAAAATCTCGTTTTAATAAATTATAATAATGGAATCCAAATGGTGAGCGAAACTGTTTTATGAAGAATGGAGTGTCTAGGTTCCCCTACCTAATCCGCTAATAAAATATACCATAAATTAATACAAATTTTTGCTTCATCAGAAAATATGATTATTTAATAATGATTTATATTATAACGATAAGAAATAAATTAAAAGAAATTCTTCCTGTTGAAATTCGAACCTACAACTATCTTGTTCAACTATCTTGGAAAAATCAACCACGACACACCCCCACCACCAAGCTATCTATGCGACCTATACAGCAAGATGCGTAAATATAAAGATTAATAGACAGGAAGAGTACTCAAGAGCACTTGACACGGGCTGTATAAAATGATGATACAGGCAGGCCTATGTGATGTAAAGGCTCTTGACGCACAACCCTTTCAGTCTACTTAAGATTATTAGTAGTTGACAATAGTGGCTCGTCGCGTCGTGCATTATATAATAATTTCATTGTAGTCTAAAATAGATATATCTATCAAAAATCATTGTTCTTGTTATATTTAATATGGCAGATATAATTATGATATGGTAGATATAACGATGATAGAAATTTGTTAAACTTCTATTATTATTTTTTTGCAGAAGAAAATTCACTTTTTTTTTTTAATATGAGCAGATTTCCAAAATGATCTTATAGTTTTTACTTTACGCTATGTCCCATTTTATTTCAGTCAAATATTAATCTTCCTGGAACAACCGTCTTAATTTTGGTTTTTGGTATATATGCACAAAATAAATATAATTTTATAAACAAATTGCAAGATATATATTACGATCAATTATCTCTAAACCGAAAACGCAAACACTTATCTAGCTGTGTTTGACTAGCCTAGACGTCAATTTTAAAAAATCTGACTGAGCGCAGATATTTACTAGGGGTTAGGTTATTTACTTTACATATTTTCAAAGCACACAACAATAAAGCTTGGATGAGATCTAAAAGGCACAGGCTTAAATTCCATTACATCTTAAATATTTCCTATGAACTTCTATATATATATTAATGGAATATCTAAATACCCTACATCTTCATATTGTATGAAGTGTATAATCGCGTTGAACTCATTACTGGGTCCGCACGTAATCGCATAGAAAGTAATCTTCTTAAAGACTCCCGACGAAATGTAAAAGAAATTGTGTGGCTTATTTAAAAATAAATAACTTCTAAATGAGGTAACTTGATGAGTTACAATTTAACATTTCTTCTCGTGTGAATAGGATTAATGTATGTTAAGTTTACTTTTTAAGTAATAGGTAGGTTCACACACTGTATCCCTCACACAGCAGGGTAGGCAGAGGAAACCTAGGTGTTAAGACACTCCGTTCTCCACTTTCTGCCGAATTCTGGAGGCATTGCGTGTTGAGTGGCAGAACTCAACGTCGCGCTTTGCCTCGACACCAGAGCGGACCTAAATAAATGCTTTCAGTATTACATATGTCATCTACACCCCTGGTAAAATACTGATATAACAGTACGTTACTTACTAACGTACTGTTATATCAGTACTTTTTTTTTCATCGTCACGCTCTATCCCGCCTGTAGCCTACCCTTGACACAGGGAACCTAGTGTTAAAAAACTGTTCTCACTTACCGCCTGATAAAGCATTGCATATTCGGTGGCGGAACTTAACGCCGCGCTTTTGTTACCAGAGCAAGAAAATAAATAAATATAAACAATAATTTATTCCATCGAGTGAAAATTGAACCCAAAACCGTCGCATTTATAGTCACATGACATCCTCTTGGTCTAAATCAGTATTTCTGATATTTATATTATTATTATTTTTTAACATAACTAAAGTAAAAATCTACGATATTTATGTGATTTATTTGTGGCCTGCTTTGTGTACACTTATCAGTTATCACGCGAGGTCGACTCATGCAATACAATTTATGGCGTTATTTTTTTTTTATAAAAATAGAACTTTTGCCTGATTGAAATCGATGTTAAAACAATGTATTTATTTTGCTGAAGAAGTATTTCATGTAGTTATGGAAAGCTTACAAAAATTTGAACGCAGCAAAACTCGAACCCCCGCCCTAGTGGTCAGAGCGCTTGGATCATTTCCAAAACAGTTTTTTAAAATTCTTATATGTTTACGGAATTCTTTGGCTTGTTTTCAGTCAAATAACACTTAAAAATTGTTAAAATATTATATATTATATATAAAGTTCTTAAATAAGAAGGATACTTCTTTTAAATTGCTTCAACACCTATGTAGAATATTTTTTAAAATACAATAATGTTTCTTATTTACACAATTCAGATTAAAAGCTTTTGACCAACGATTTATTTCTTTTTAATGAAGAGATATTTTTTATAAAAGACTGACTTTTACCTACGGCTCTACTCTCTTTAAATTAAAATAAATTTTTGTATCACATTCTAAGCCATTAGATGTGATCACAGAAAGAACTCGAGGTTTTGCCTACTTGCCTTTGCCTACCCTGCTATATGCGGGATACATTGTGAACTCGTAAAAATAATTATACATATCGTTAAAATTCTGTCTGTATTTCTGTAAATACTAAAATTTAAAAAATTTTCAATTCTCTCAAATGAGTTCTGGAATTATTTTTATTGTTCAGCTTGTTGGTGACAAGTTCGGACTCTCCGGTCTCCATTTGTCACAACAGATGGAGACCGGAGAGTCGTGTCTTGCTCTCTTCGAAATATATTGTCAAGCTAAAAATATATTTCGTTCTTTTACCATTGCAAATGAGTAAATAGTAATAATTGTCATAGTATAGATAAAAAATCCATTAACAAATTGAAATGTACAGAAAGTGTTAATATATACGAATTCTTATCATTAATAAACTCATAGTCATTTGTGGTTAATCCACATTTTATGTAATATAATTGAAAAGTAACCTTGAAATCTCAAAAAATAGAAATATACTGGTTTTTGTTAAATATGATTTGGGGATTAAAACTTTGGGTTCAAATCAAAAATAATTTGCGGTGGTTGTAAGCTATAGCGATGCTCACTATATTTTTATCTTCGGATATTTTCGATTCGATTCGACTCGTGGGAATTAAATATTTAAAATTTTCATTTTATTCTGTTCTGGTAGACAGGCAAATCACAGTGTTTCTCTTCAGCCACTCAATGCTTCAATAGATAGATAGAAGTTAAAGAGACTTAACATTAGGCTCTCAGGGTCCCTCTACTTAAACTGTTTTTACTAAGCTAATTAAATTCGGAGCGGAGTGTCTAAACACTAGGTCCTCCTTGCTTAACCTGCAATATACGACGTAAAGAGTGACGCTAAATATTTTTTTCATTCAAGCCGTTGTCTTGATTTCAGCTATTAAGCACTAACTCTCTGAATTTTGCGGAAAGCAGTAACTAATTATAAATTATATACATTGATAGACGGACGGATGGACAGAGGATTCTTTGTAATATTGTCGAGTTTACACATTGGATACTCTAAAAAAAGTTAATAAAAATATAAAATTTATTCTTAAAACACTTAGTCATTTAATAAAAATATCTTATTTCAACTACAGTTCATGAATTTAAAGGGATACTAGTACAAATTTTGCTAAAACAAAAATAACTGAACATCATTTTAAGTTCTTAACTGAACATAACAGAACATAAAATGCAGTAAAAGGACTATAAATAACATAAAAGTAAAAAAAAACAAAGCCTTTCAAAACACTGAAAATTACTGAAAATAAATAAAATTAAAAAAAAAAACACAATAAATTGTTATTACTAATTCCATATGAAGGCGGAATTCACTAAACGTCACGTTATCTGCTTATTAAATGACGTAACCCTACCAAACTATTCAATTTCAGACTTCTAGAGAATCACTAATAATAATATAACTTAATCGAAAAAAAATCTTTAGTCCACTTCAAATTCTTCAAATACTCACGTCACAAAAAAATACTAAATTTTAATTATATATATCTTCAAATCGAGTTATATTATGTGAAATTTACTTACCGTCAGAGGTTTTAGTGTGACATAGCAAGTAGTTTCAGCGAGGTGTATGTTTACACGGCCAGTTTCGCACTGGCTCTCGGCAAACGTCAGTTTGTCCGCATATATTCTGCGCATGTACCCACTATGGGTTCGGGTCGATAGCGGCGTTTGATAAGACGTTAGGACACCCATGTATAGATGTAGAGCTATGGAAGCAGTGGAATGCGATTTTTTTGAAGTTTTTAAGTTATTTTCATTTAAAACAAGGATTCGACATTCCTCTACTTACTAATAACTTAAATATAACTGTGTCAAACTTAATATTCCTCTGGCAGAACAATTTTCGTAAAATGTGGTATAAAAATTTTTGCTTCGTGATATTCTTTTACAGTATAATACATAGCTATGAAAGTATAGTATATATTTGATTGGATAGTTTTTCTTTATTAACAGTAATTAATAAGAAACTTATGAAAGTCTTCCTTATTTCATTGATTTTATTTCTTTGTTGTAAATTTACCAAAAATAGTAAATGAACTACTCTAACTCATTGCATATCCTATTTTTAAAATTGACTTTACATAGGTAGTTCGTAATTTTTATGTGATATCAATGGTTAAGATAAAACGATTGACGTTAGATTCATCAAAATTGAGTAATTCCTTTTAGTCTTTATAACGCTATATTTTAATAAACATACTTCCTTCAATAAAACCTCCATTTCACCCCACCAATGCTACATATCTTAATATATTTATAAAACAATAGTACACTACCAGCCTAAACTGCGCCCCCATGGCGGGTGACATTGTAGAAACGGGGTAATGTTTAGAAACGAGGTCACCATTTGTATTTGCCCGCGTTCCGTCAAAGGTTGCCAGACGAGAAACAGTGTTGCCACCATAAAAATACCATATATAGAAGAAACGCTTATTAAAAAAATATATGTGCGTCTAAAAATATTTTTTTCTTTTTTTATTACTTTTTTGTTGTATATTAAATAATTAATCGATTGTTTTATTTTATTTATGTGATATAGTGACTCTCGTGGAGTAATTGTAGAGTGCGTGTCCACACAACACCAGATAGTAATCTTGGTTTAGGCTCGACTTCCCCTTGGGTGAAGGAATTATTTACTCGCTCTGATAAATGTAGCGTTGGGACGCGGACTCTTGCCCCTCTACACGCAATGTCTTGAAAGTAAGGACGGTTTGTGGGGAGGCCTAGTGTCTTGACACTAGGTCTCCAACTACCTTGCTATATGCCGGATGCTCAACACGGGAGAAGACCACTAGGAAAATGAAATAATAATTGAACACCAAAGAAATGAACGTTCAGAACGTATAATCTAAAGTTTAGATTATACGTTCTTTTTCTTTTTCGTTTTCGTTTCGTTCTTTTTCTTATTATATTAATAACTTTTAACTCAGTCAATGGTTTAGATTCTAAACCATTCTAAGTTAGAAGTTATTATTACTAGATATTATTATGTATATGAGTTATTGAACATGATGATATGGATGAAATAAAAGAATAAAAATAAAATAGAAATGTAAATAAAACATTGTTTATTTATTATTCATCAACAACATTCGATTGATAATAGACAATACAACAATATAATACAAATAGGAACCTATGTAGTACTTCACTATTAAGTATTAACCCCTCACTATGTTTTTTTATTAATTCAGATCCTTGGCTAATTTGTGTTATTTCTAACTTACAATTATATTTTTAAAAAATATTTACTTAAACCGGTAATAAAACTAAATAATTTTGTTAATAAATTATGCCTCTAAAATCAGGTTTCGAATTCAGTATATAAACATATAAAAATAAAATCAGCTTCACGCCGTATCTCGCACACAGCAGAGTAGGCAGGGGGAACCTAGTGTTAAGACACTTCGTTCCCCACTTTCTGCCGAATTCTGAGTTGCGTTACAATCACCCTTGTACAGCTGCGCCATATAAATCTCTCTTTAATTAATATGAGAACGTCAGTCTAAAAATATTTGAGGTTTTGCTGAGAGAACCCGATGACACTCAACAGATACATACATTCAATGTTTTAAGTTATTTTAATTGTTTATTATTAAGTACAAAAATGAAATACTTGCTTTTCTCATTATATTATATATATTATATATATCTCACTATAATATATATTATGATATATATACCTACCAATTATCTAAAAAATATAAATAAATACAGTATTTTGAATATTATTAATATAGGAAAACATATCTTATTAGAAGCATCTTAAGCAATAAAATAAACCAATATTGGCATACGGCCAATATGACACATTATGAGCAACAAAATAAAAATCGTTTATAATATTTTATTATGCTAAAAAGCACTAAATTATTTCTCGCCTTTCTTTTCACTACTTTATCTTTGGTAAAAATATTTTTGGATAAAGCTATTTTAAAATTTTCGAACGGAATTATTTCTTTTTCCACTAAACCGTTTTAGTTAATATCCAAATATGTATGCTTGACAAATTATGAAAATGTGTAATTTTATAATGTATTTACATATTATCATTAACAATTATCGATAAAGAGCAATTATATAACCATTCGTTCTCCCTTTTTTGTTCATGTTTCTACATTTAAACGTGATGGTTATGTATTCCACCCCCACTCGGAGAAATTATATTTGAATTATTTTCATTTTCTCTGCTGCGGTAAACAAAGCACAGCGTTGAGTTCCATCTACATAACAAGTATAAACATATATAACAAGTCAATTGATAGGAAACGGATTTCCGGATCATGGTTGATAAGTTTTGGTAATTGCGCGACAGTGTCGCTGCATCGTATTTATAGAAAAATATAAATTTAAGTACATTTGAAGTGGAACCCATGTTTTAAATATGTATAGTTAGTTATCAACGTCGATTTTCTTATCTATCAATCATCATCAACGTCTGTTGATAGGAAGCGCACTTCCGGATCGTGGTTTATGTGTCCGCGTAATCGCGCGATAGTGCTGCTGCCGCGCGATGAACGTGCGACCTTCGACACCCAAGAGGCGGCCCCTATACACGCTACTACACCTAAAATTATCAAAAATATCTTCCATCCGCTTGAGGTGCTAGGTGGAGAACCTGTAAAAAGATTTCGTTTTAAATTTTAAATGGTATGTTTACTTCCAACATAATATTATAGGATCATTTGTTAATGATAAACTAATTGTATTTAATGAATTATTTAAAAGTAAATAATAAATTATATAGAATTAATAGATCATATAAAAAATACTACGCATGAAAGTAGATGAATCCTTCCGATTTCGACATTTCGTTCTTAAAGGTTTATATAGTTTATTTAAGCAGTGAATTTTTAGGTTTATGTCAACAATTTTTAGGTTTATGTCAATAACTTACCAGTGCTGTGCATTTGACTTAGTGTTCTAGTCTCAACTTGCTGTTCTTTGCGTGCCTTTTCCACGATATCGTGATAATCATTGTGGTTCTCTATAGTCCTTGAAATGCCGAAAGGCATATTAGTGGTAGTTGTTTTAATTGTAATAGGAACAGAGGAAATTGTTGTTGTTACAGGTCGATTCGTAGTCGCTTTCGTAGTCTGTATTACTTTTGTTGTCGTTGGAGTTGGTGTGGAAGTGGGTAGTTTCTTTGTAGTAGTAAAAATCCTCCTAGTAGTAGTTGTATATGGAGTAGTAATTCTTTTTGTAGTAGTTTTTTGTGTTGTTTTTATTGTTGTTGGTGTTGGTGTAGTAGTAGTAGTAGTAGTTGTTGTTGTTGTTTTTCTTGTTGTTGTAGTTGTAGTGAAAGTTATAGAAGTAGTCGTGGGTTTTGGTGTAGTTGTAGTAGTAGAAGTAGTAGTTGACGTTGAAGTAGTTTCTGGAGTGGTAGCTATAAGTTTCTGTGTTTGAGGAATTATTTCAGATGCTTCTGAAGTATCACTTGTTTCGGCCGTCGTATAATCTGCAACAGATACATAAATAGCCATCTCAATTCATATAAATACTTTGCCCTACTTGAAGCTTATCGATTGTAGCTTACGTAATTTTGTTGTTTTCTATTGTAAATGGGAAAAATATTTAATGAATTTAATTCCATATGAGTAATTGCGTTGTACTTGACTGAACACAATGTTCTCAAAGTTACTAAAGCAGTTTAAATAATTGTTTGTTTGAAAAAGATCAAAACATGTTATGTAATCTATTTTTGGTATACTACAAAGGAAATATCTAACAAAGAATGTACATATATATGTTCATAAATTGAATCTAGAACTTTGAAATTGTACAAACTTTTGTGTTTCTCGTTTCACTTGCATTTAAATTTTAGATTTTCAATATATTTTTGTGATACAAACAAAGTCATAATTCAGATCGAATTAACTATCAACTTTAGAAGCTAGAAGATAAATAGAAACAACTATTTTTTCTATCTTTTTGTTTAGCCTCCATCTTTTTTTCTTTTGTTTATTTAATTTAGAATCCGACATTTGGAATTAATTGTGCAGTAAAAATGACTAGACAATTCTTCATACAGATAATTTATTTGCAAGACTATTCACTTGCCTAGAAAAGTAATATGCTAGTTTGCAGAACTTAACGCTGTGATTTATTTTAAAAATAACTAACGTTTGCTATGTTAATTCTATGTACTTGGAACTGAATCCACAACCTTTACTTTCCACTACATGTCTGTGTAATAGCGTCTTTATTTTTTAACATAGGCACCCTAATCTATAATTAGGTTTTACTGTTATTTTTTTCAATGTTTCTAATAATTAATTTATAAACCGATAGTTCAAATACTGTAATATAATATAGAAGAATTTCTTCTAAAAGACCTTTTTATCTCAACAACACAGCACTTTGGCTCGAAGCCAGAATTATTCACCCAAAGCAATTTCTTCTCAATTTGAAATATATTTTAGTGAGTTTTAAATATTTATTTGCTGCATTATGAAATCGAAATTGAAATTAAGCAAGCAATAAACCATTTAGTCATTTATTCACCCTATAGGTAAAGCACTCTTTTATGTTAATTATGATTTAAAAAACTATTTTTATACTAATTATATATATTTTAATATGACTATAATTAATACGAATTTAATTATATACAAAAAAATAAAATTCAAAAAAATATCACCTTACAATTTTCAATTATTTTTTGTCACAAAATCCCTTATTGTCACTCACTTATTTATAAGAGATAGATATACAGTGTCGCAGACTTTTTTTCGATCTAATAAATTTGAATATGTTTATCATACAACGTATTGATATATAATTGCAGATGTGCAACGCACAATGTGTAATGTGTGTGTAACTAGATGTGCAACGCACGCGCATAAGGCAATTTTAAAAAACAATTCGATGGCGTTCCTTATTATTAGTGTTATTTAGTTTTTTAAGACTAACTAAGACTTACACCATAATCTTATATTATAGCACTTCTGAAGAATGTAGCTTTCATACGACAAGATAGTAAATCGGGCCAATAGATCCAGAGATCTTAGTGTTTAAACAAACAAACAAACTCTTCCGCTTAATTATATTAGTATAGATTTTGCCAAAGATTTTTTTACCAGCTTGAAAGATGCAAATATCGAAGAAGTCACGGCAACAGTTGTCATTAAGAAAACAGTGTTTCGAGCACGAACACCCAACAGGCTCGGTATCGTTAGTGAAACACCGCCTAGTGCAAGAGTCCGCTGGAAACAAATAAATACATTTATTATAACACTATTATACTCTACTCATCTGAATATTTAATATTTTCATTTCTTCGTTGAGTCCCACCACTCAACATTGTATCTCTACAGAATTCGGTGGAAATGGGAAAATGATTTCCCTTTTTCAATATATAACACTAAGTTTTAGATTTAACACTAGCATCCTAAATTCCCTCGGTTGATACAGCGTGAAGCTAAAAAAAAAGACATTTAATTTACATTTAAGCTAACTACATTCCATAACCAAGCCGAGAACAAAAACAAAAGGAATTAAATGTGAATGGGGTAAAAAAATATTTTGACAACTTTAAACCTTGTCACAAAAGTCGCGAAAATTTGTTCTTAAAAGTTATCCGATTTCTTATGTCTAATATTTTATTCTTATTTGCTTTCAGTATAAAATATTTACATTATCATTATTAAATTAGCTGCAATTTTTTTTTCTTGGGTTATTCTATATTCTTTTACTCCAATACTATATTCTTTTATTAATTTGAATTCAAATGAAATAAATATAATAAGTATGATTTATATACCTAGAGCAGGTGCAGGAGGCGTTACAGCTGCTTCTCGTTCCAGAGTACAATTGCTGCCTTGCAATATCGCTACATCGTCAATGGCGATGTCACTGGTAAAACTACTTCCGCGTATTCCTTCTATCACAATCTAAAATAAAACAATTTGCATAAAAATCTAAATCATCAATATCGATTTTTTTTTTTCTAAAAATAAATTAGGGTAATGCCGTTACTTCGTTTCCACTTTAAACCCAATTTTCGAGAAATTGTTTCTGAAGTGGCGCTACTCAAAGCCGCGCTTTGTCTCTTGACCGGGGTTAGACAATGACAATCATCCCTTTAAATAGAAATCAAATCTCGGGATCTACATATATATATATATATATGGTACCTTGTGTACTATTGTTACATTTTCATTTTTCCGCATATTGCAGGGTAGGCAGAGAGAACCTGGTGTTAAAAAATTCCATTCTGTTTTACGAGGTCTGTATCTTATATAAAATATAATACCTGAAAATTATCTCCAACATCGGGCAATTGAGTCACTGAGTTGTACCAAGCATCGCCCAAGTCTCCCCACTTTTCAAACAGAATATATTTTTTATTATCGTCCCCTGGTTTTATTATCTGTTCTAAATCGACAAAATCTGGTTTTATATAGACTTTTAGACCGCCAATAGATCTGAAAAATAAAATTATTATTGTATGAATATTTTTTTCTCTTCGCTTACTACTACTAAATTTACGTGGACTAATTGGATCTAAAAATAAAACTTGTTTAAAGCTTTAAAATAGAATTTGCTAACAATTGATTGCATTGAATTTCTTGAGTGATTGTATTATTTTTTATTTATTCATTTTTAACGGTTATATAACGATTGTATAAGTATTTACTCTACCGCGATTATCAAAAATTCAACTTCAACTAAAAAATTGTACTCTTTCTCTCGCTCAAGTAAATATTAAGGTAAAAATTTTAGATAGATTCGTTTTTAATACATACTTTCCATACATATGGTAGAAGAATGAAAAACAAGCGTCTTTCAACAGCTTACGTTCATAGACAGGCGATACGAGGCGCGCTGTGTCGTTTTCATACTTTGACGTTGTTTCAATATACATATAATAACCTGAAAATAATATTAATGTTTCTTATTTAGCATCTTCTCATTCAATCTCATGTAAAGTCACACGCTTGTAGTTTGTAATAGTAAATAAAGATACATTAATCCTTACCAGAACCACCTTTTCCATATGTGTGGTCATATGACGGCCCAGTTTTGAGGAAGGAGCTCGGTGTCGCTTTGTTAAGTCTCTCCCAGTCGAAGTCGTGCAGTTCAGAGTTAGCCCAACCGCAAAGGTCAGGGTCTTCGAAGTCACAACTCAATGGAGTCGATTCATTTGAATCTGTAAATTGTGTATTCATAGAACAATAAGTTAATCGATAAAAAACAAGCAATCATTCATGCATATTTTCTGCTGAATCTAGTATGAAAATTTATATGATAATAAAGGAAAAAATTGGAAATTGATATATTATTATAAATGATTCATAGAAAAAGAGGTTACAAGCTTATACTTCAGCAATCCTTTTCACACAAAACTTTTAGTAATTATCAGCCCCGTTGCAAATGAAGTAACTAAAATATTTTAAAGGATTGAAGTTTAATTTCAGTTCATTTAAATATACTCAGACACACTGACGCCAGGATAATGTTATTTCTACGTCATAACAATTTACTTAACATTAATGTTATTAGTAGAAATGTATAAGGAAAATGTAATTAAAATCATGATTTCTTATGACGAACTAATTGCACAGAACTATCCTCTAGTTTCTCATAGCCTATAGTATTCTCGATTTTGATGGTGATGTCATTACCCCCAGTGATATATATTTTTTGTCGACGGTACTCGTGTAGGGATGAATTTTGTAGTAATATTTTTTTCAGTGTCATGCTGTATCTCACGCCCGCAGCAGAGTAGGCAGAGGGAACCTAGTGTTACGACACTCCATTCCACACTTTCCGCCGAAAGTGAGTTTTTATATTATAGATATGAGTGATACCCACTAATATAATAAATGTAAAGATTTGTTTGGTTGAACATATACAAAAAAAATCGCTAAGTGAGGCAAAATATCAAATTGTAAAGATATAATAAAAAACCTGAAGATAATTGAAGTTAAGAAAATTACCTATAATTGTTATCAGAGTGTAGATCAAGGATGACTATTGTAAATACAAGTTGCGTGGATAGTATTATATTTATAGACAAAATAGTGTCATATTGGAGAAACCAACCTTCTTAGACGTGTGTATTTTCCAATGAGTAAAATGGTATTATGCAAAAGATATTATGCAAGAGTAAATTTTATATTACAATATTATCCGAGACTGAGACACAGTCGTAATCGGTGACCATAGAAACGTGAAATTTGGAAAGGTGTTTATTTTCATAGCACACACTAGGAAAGGAGTTTGAAATATTTTTACCCTGAAGGGGTGAAATAGGGGTTGAAAATCTGTATGGGAACATCTTTAAATTGGCACCTACTTTTATAACATTTGAAATTCAGACTCTCAAAAATATTTCATTGAACACGTATTATTAGAATTTACCCCTAAACTGACCCCTAAATTTTCGTCTTTTAATAAAAAATGCATTAGAATCACTTCCACTTGTGTACGCTTTCCTTCTCCTACTAGGAGAGCGTATCTGCACATGTGATAAGTAGTCGTATTTTTCTTCAGAAATTTAAGATAAAATATTTTAACGGAAGTTCAAAAAATGAAATGTTCATATTACAAATCAATTATAACAGATAATTAAAAAATAAGTTCAAAACTTACCTACACACGTAGGAGCCGAAGCGTTCCACCTTCTGCCATCACAGTAGATCGCTGCAGAACCTTTAAGCTTATATCCTGGCAAACAGAAGTACATGATCCAAGCATTGTGATAGCTCGATATCTGCAACCCATTTGTATTTGCAGGAGCGTCTGAACATCCTGACCCTAGATACAAATATTAAAAAGATAATTTTATATTTAAAAAAATGCAACTGCACGCCTTTCCCCTCATACAAAAGGAAATACAGACAGAAACTAGTGTCTTAACACTAGCGGAAAGTGGGAAACGGAGTGTTAAGACACTCCGTTTCCCGCTGATTTCAAGTCTAGAACTCAACCCGCTCTTTGCCACGAAACCAGAATGAGAAAATATAAATATAAATAAACATTTCACTTCCTCGAGTGGAGATCAAACCCACAATCATCGCGTTACAGTCACACCTTGTGCCGCTACGCCAAGATGAAGGAAGAAAATCACAAAATCATTTTAAGCTTCTGACGTTATTACTTAATATTAAAAATTCTAATTACTCTAATACAATAAAAATCTAATATAAATAATTCTGTTTATGTCGTAACCTTCATAAATGGCACCGAAAAGGTGCAATAAATTGTCTATCTCTCTCTCTTTTTACATGGTAATATACGAAAAAGAAGGATATGTGGGACAGTGTTTGTGTGAAATCTCAGGAATGAAATGAATTATTTTAATTTCCCCGCTTTTGTTAGACTGTATATAGTTCCACTACTAAATACAAAATTTCTTGAAAATTGTTCGGAAATTCGGGTTCGCAGTTATACATGGGATCCAAGGTGCAGCTAAAATACATAATATATAATAAGAAAAATCTCGAATACTCACGTATACAAACAGGTATTTGTACGTCCCAATGGCCGTTCCTGCAAGTAGCGTAACTGTTACCAACTAGTGTATAGCGTGCCAGGCATATGAACTTGACGAGACGCGCTCGCTGCCTCACTTTGACTCTGCCGTGGTCCAATCTCGGTATAGTGCAGCTGCTGGACAACGAAAATGAAGAATAATCTGGAACATAAGTTAAATATATTGGCAGCACAACAAATTATTTGTAATAAGTATATTCAAATTTCAATACAGTCTGACGAGACCGTGTGGTTTAGTGATTAGAGCGCTAGACCGTTTCCAAAAAGCGCAACTGGAAATATTTTGTTAAAAATAATTACATGTTTTTCTAAAAAAAAATTATTTTCATGCATACGTATAAAAATGTTAAAAATGTAATAATTATTATATATAAACTATACTGGGATAATGTTAAATAGCATATTAAATAAGGAAATAAAATGTAAGGAAACTAAGGAAACTGTAAAATGTAAAAAGTTAATTTTATGAATATATATAAAAATAATAATATTAATTAAGAAGTGTGCAGAAAATACTAATTATTGTGCCGTATCTAATAATTCATTAAAAGAAATTTAAATTTTTGTAATGTAACCCTACGGTTGAATCAATTGAATAAAAGGAAACTTTGTCCACTTTACAAGGGAACTACAAATTCTCCTGGATTTAGATTTTTAAGTAAGCTTTTTCTTGCTAGAATAGAAAATAGATGGAAAACTAGCAGTCGAGGTGTCACCATGGCTGTGGAGGTCATTTAAGGTGCCACCCACGCAGGACAACGGAAGTGCTATACGAGGGCAAACCGTCAAGAGCGTGCGTCCGGCCGATAAAGCTTATTTATTTCATATTTGTTACAAATATAATTGTGTATTTTAAATAATTTCAATGATTACATATTAGGATAGCATTTTGATATAAATAACATCGATTGATTACATAATCGATTTCCAGTCAAATGAATGAATGAATACCGCTATTTAATGAGCTATATTTCGAATTTTAGCGGAGAGCGAAGAACAGAGAATTGACCCAGTTCTCTTTGTCTTGCCTATTATACTCGGGATTAAATGTAAATAATATATAACGATTCCACTAAAACTTATCAGTAGCATTTTCTAAATTTGACAATTTCAAGTCTGCCTTATTATATACTTATTATATACTTATACTTTTGATAATTAATAACTAAAAAAGGAATAAATAGATCTTATTTTCAAAAAAAAAGTTATATTTCTATTTAAAAAAAAATTAATGATAAACGTTCTTTATTGGAACTAATAAAATGTTGCATTTTTTTTCAGCTTCGAATTAAGACACTCCGTTCCCCACTTTTAGCCGTATTCTGGAAGTATTACGTGTTGAGTGACTCAACGCCACGCTTTGTCTCAACACCAGAGCGAAGAAATGGAAATATAAACGTAAATAAATATTGGATTTCCTCGAGTGGGGATCGAACCCACAACCGTCGCGTTACAGTCACACCCTTGTGCCGCTGCACCTCGCCGTAGTGGCGGCCTCGAAAGTATTCATGCTTCAATATATTATGATTTTATTATCACATATGGCCTATATGTGTGAGAAATAAAAAAATACCTTATAATTTTATATATTTTTTGCCTAACCCTTTATCGCCATTTGTATTAAATGGCACAATTTATATATAAAAATATAATATCTTAGTAAACCTAAGTAATTTTTATTTTCTTTACTGTATCTTTACACTATAATTACGCGTTATACATTTAATGACGTCATTCTTTACATTGCAGTATTTTTTTGCTTTTTCAAAATAACAAACATTTTAAACAAATAATTACATTTCTGATGTTGCGTCAAAAATCGCATGCATTGTAGTAATTATTTTGCTTTCAATTACAATTATAAAAAAAATAAGCTAACCTGCTGTAATTGGTCCGAAAACAAAGAAAAATAAAATACACTTGACAAACATTTTCAAAATATTAAATACACACAATGTTATAAAAAAAAAAGTAAATTCACTAATTTCTTTTGTCCTCCGCGGGACTACAACTTGCTCTGACCGCGGCACATTTTGAAATAAACTGTCCGTTCCGTTGACAGGAGATACCATATAACATAATGGATGCGTAAAATTAGTAGAATTGATAAAGCGGCGCTTGCGGCGCATTCAGTGCCCTTTTTTTACTTTGTGTGTAAAATAAATGAAGAATTATTGTTTTTATGAAAAATTTATTTTTTATTTATATAAATATGAATAAAGAAATTAAATAAAACGGAACAAACTGGACAATACGAGGATATTGCAAACAATTGAAGGATATGACGGAATTAAACTGAAACGATCATAAATTTAAAATTACTTTATTAAGATCTGTAAAAAATAAACTATTTCTAACTCCTACTACACTAAACTATTTCTACTCTACTAAACTAATTCTTTGTTTAACTGCACACAAAGATTTTATTTTATTCTATTTAAGCAACGATTTTGAAAATTACATTTCATTTAATTTTTTTCATATTAAAGTCAATCAAGAAGTCATATCGTACATTCTTAGTTTGAAACACAAATTTTCTACCTTCAGCAGCTAAATAAATCAGCTTCACGCTGTATCCCGCAAGCAGCATGGTAGGCAGAGGGTTAACACTAGGTTCCCTCTGCCTACCCTTTTGTGTGCGGGATACAACGTGTAGCTGATATAATTTTRGTTATTTTTGTTATAAAATAATATCAATGATGTTTGTTGAGGCCTTGTCAATGTCTTAACATTAGGTTCCSAGGTTCCCTCAGCCTATCCTGCTTTGTGGGGAATGTAGCATGAAGCTGAAAAAAAATTATTTTAAATACCACATTTACATTTACTAATCTTTGTCATAAACGGAATGGCCAAAGTTATCAAAGGAAACAGTTTAGTGATATATATGAATACTATCAACAACCCACGGAATTCTAAACAAGTAGATTAATTTTAAAAAAAAAAACCCTTATTGTTATCTTTCAAAATGTGCTAAAGCTCGTGAATCATACAAGTAAACGGAAGCGTAAAATTTTTTGTATTGTTTTTATTTTTTTAAGTTTTCCTCCCTCTCCCAATCCCAATTTTGGTGACATTACAAGTTGAATAGCTGAAAGACGTCGTGTCCCTATACCACGACAGTCTTAATTCTACTATAAAATAGCAGAGTATAATATATTATATTTATATGTAGTAATTTTATTTCCCTAGGCCAAAGTACGAAGTTGGATTCCGTTACCTAACACCCAACCTCTCTAAAATATGTAATTTAAATTAAAAAATATTACGTTGACTATCCAACAGATAATCTTTTACCTAAGGTACTAACGTCTTGTTTATACTATCTAATGATAATGGAAACAGGACACGTTTATTATTATTATAAGAATTTATTTATTATTAATTTTTTTTTTTTTGTTTTCTATTATATTATTGAATGTTATATTCATTACTACATTGCAGTGTGGGTTTCTTATGAAGAATGAATCATATATGAGGATTCTTTTATATGCATATATAAAGATGCATGAAACCTTCGTGTCGCAATGGCAGAGTGATCTGAGTATAATCGTGATGGCCGCGGGTTCAATTTCTTCGTGAAAAATTGGGGCAACACCAGAGGAGCTACAGGTGAGTTGCCGCGATCAAATGATTCAAGCTGATACTGGTTGTGTGTGTTTATGTGAATGTGTTTATATGCAGTATAACAATTTTTTATAGTTTAATTTGGTTTCTAATAGAATCTGCAGATAAATGAAAGAAATCAATATGAGAATAGTTTTTATTGTATAATAATCGTGCCCGCGAGAAAAAAGAGTTAGCCGCGTATTTAGTATGTGAGTTAGTTACATGGAATAGATTGACTGGGTTCCTGTCTAAGTCACTCTGGATCAATAAGCATTCTGCAATACTATTCATTACGCAACCATTGAAAACTTTACATTCTTAAAGCAATCTCTTATATCAAAAGTCTAAAATACTTGATGAACATACACTGCATTTGGAAGACATTGTTGACAAATTGTGGTTTAATAATTTAATTTAATAACCTATATTTGTTAAATAAAAGCAACTGAGGGTAACTGAAGCTGTACACTCCACAAGACTCAGATACTGAACTGTCTCGTATTTATATTGATAGAAAGTCCATAACGCCGTGCAGATCGCGGCAGTGACGCGTTTTAATCGAACTTGTAAAAATTGTAGAACTTTATTTTAATGAGCATTTCAATTTCAAAAATTAGTTTTTTTTAGTATTGTTCAATTTACATAACTTTAAATAGCATATAATTATAAAATTAATGAGAGGAGTGTGTGTAGCTCGTATACGCGCTCGCGATGCATTTCTGTGACTTGTGTCATTATAATTAATAATTTTCATTTACCTGCGGTGCGGCGTAGAGTTCCGCCATTTAACACACAGTGTCACCCTGCTGTGCGGCAAAAGTGAAATAAAAGAAACATATTAAATTTACTGTTTAATGAAATAAATAGATTTATTTATGAAATTACATTATTACAGGCTTAGACATTTTCACACACATTTTCCTTCCTCGTTTTGATATGTAGATAAAAATTGTTAATTAATATAATTAATTGCAAAATACTGTTTACAATATTTGTATATAAAACGTACGTAAACGTATGTTGAAACATTTTCTATAACATTGTTTTTAATGAGTTTTGAACTATTCTTTTCTTTTTTTTTTGTATGATTTTCTTGTGAATTTTTGTGTATTTGAGTGTCGCAGTCCACACGACCGCCCATTTCTATGCACAAGTTCTCCAACTAAGAAAGTAAATTATGTAAGGTTTTTTTATTTGTAATATTTTATTTCAATAATTATATTAACATTATATTCAGTTTTTGTGCGTTATTTTAACAATTTTTTGGCCATTCCACGAGAATAGAATCAATGTCAATTCTCAAAATAAATATGAAAAATTGTTCTAATAAAATTACTTACTTAATGAAGATTAAAACTAAAGAATAAACATATTATAAACTCATTAACTCAATAACTCAATAACGTTAAACACAAGAAGAAAAGTTATACATAAAACATAAAATTGGCAATAATTTTCCTTAAAGCTAATGATTATAATTGTTCATACTTGTACCACTCAAATTGACTTACGCTAATCGAAATTGACTATATAATAATAAATAGAATATAATTTTAATATTATGTTTTATTTGGAAATCCACACATTCCATTGAAATTAAGAAAAAAATATAACAAAAAAAAAGATACTTTATTTGTGTAAATATGTTTTAAAAATATATTGTACAAATTGTAGGCCAAATCTGTATAGTAAAAATCTACAGTATATCATATTTTGATTGGTCTCGCCAGAACACAGTAGTTTAAACTAAAATCTTAAACAAAGCTAAAATCTATTAAAGCTCAACCAAAAGCTGTCATAGAAATGTTTAATCATAAAAATAAATAACTTTCCATTAACTTGTATCTATTTAATATATATTAGAAGCATCTTATCAGCTTAAAACACACAAAAATCGCGTCTCAATGCGTTTTTTTTATAAGTATATAAGTATATAATATATTAAGATCCTATAAATATCATTATCAAACTTACAACTAACTCCTTTAAGGATATCAACCCGTTAACAAAATTCTATAAAATGAACATACATCATGCACTGTCCGCATACATTATTATAATTTCAAATTAAATATCGATATAAAAGATTAAATATTCATTTATAATATAAAGCGTTGGCTACATGGAAGACAATTAAACTATTTACTACTTAATCCTAAATATATATATATATAAATAAAGCGTAACGTAAAAACGTACATGAACGCGTCGCAACGCACACAAAGTCCAAAAATTGATGAGATTAAAACCTTATCATAAGAAAACTTAACAATAAATTATTATCAATACAATTAACAACAAGTTAAAATAACTAATTGGTAAATTAACTAACAATTAAATTAACTAGATTGTAACTAAAGAGTACACACAGATCTTAAATCTAAATCTAGGTAATATGGCACAAAAACATTGTTACTAATAAAATTGTGCGTCACATATTAAAATATGTTAATTATATATTTTTTTTCTAACAATTACATATAAATTAAATAGTAATATTCTCAATACTCTTATTGGAATCAGATAAATGTTTAAGCTGACGCATGCTTGGCTTGCTCCTCCGCCTGCATTTTTGTGCGTAGCGAAGGTACATCTTCGGGGATTCGTACGATCGTGTGGAATTTCTAAAAGAAATTTAATCCAAATTGAATTAATTTCTAAATTATAACTTAACTTACTTAACTTAACATGTGACTCATTGAGCCAAATACGTAACAAATTTGCAACGATTTATTTGTAGTCGTTAATAGTAATATATTGTGACTATAACAATCTGTACGAAACAAAGTCTCGAAAATGAGGTACGTTGTATCTTAATTCTAAGTTCCCTCTGGCTATCATTCTGTGCTTAATGGAGCGTGATGTTAAATAAATAAAAGTGCATTGTACCTCCATCTTAGTGCCAGGGGTGACACGCCACAGGTAAATCATGTATCCAGGAATACACAACATGGAAGATAGTGCAGTGAACCAACCAAACGCGTGCGACCACCACGGATATTCATAGTTCATGTATTTAATCGGCTTCCATTGAACAAGGTTGAAGATAAAAACGCTCTGAAAATGGAAAGAAAATTTTATTAACAATACTTACAGGCTTTATTTTGTTATCTTAACTTTTTTGCATCTATACTAAACTCGTACTCATTTCTAGCAGAAAATTGTGCTATATATTCGATGTATAGCTAAATGTACATAGTATACACTAATACATTTACCAAAATCGATAGTGTAGATTCACATAATTAATATGTGCAAAATGAGTTTAATATTGACTAAAACTAGTTTACTAAAAAATCTATTATACTTACAATACAAATCGCAGGCGTGAATCCAACCCAACAGAACTTCCACCAAATAGTAGGATAGTAGCCAATCATTTCCTTGATACCGTCGTAGAAGCGGTTCACACCAAAGGCCCAAGAGATAGAAACGCACTCGAAGAAGATCAGGAACAACAAACAGAAACCGGAAACAGCGTAAGAGTCGAGGATTTGGAAGACGTACATACCACCCTGTGAAGATTAAGAAAATTTTACGATGTAAAGATTGAAATAAATAATAAAATAAATGCACTTTTGGCCTTATTTACAGCTATTTTGACTAAAAATAATATACATATCATGCAATAATATTGTATTAAAATCTTGTAACTTACCTCAGATATGCAAGACAGTCCCACCAAATATGATATAACACAAGTAATGGCGATGAATATTTCCTTTCTCCTTCTAAGTAATTTAGGCCACTCGTCGATAACTGCAGTTATAAAACCTTCCATAGTACAGAACTGACTATCTAAGCCTATGAGCAGTAACATGAAGAAAAAGAGACAAGACCATAGAGGTGCTCCCGGAAGTTGGAGAACTGCTGATGGATATGCAAGGAAAGCTAGACCAGGGCCTGTAAATAAAACATTTTTAACGTAAGTATTATTGTGGAACAGTATAAAGTAAATATTAATTATTTTTGTTTTTCCGATCTGATTAGGCCATTCATATTTAGCTACAGATATAATGGAGTAAATTGGAAATTCAATTTTTTTGCATAAGGGTTTTTCAAAAAGTTATGGTAAATATAACAAATTGTATTATCAAAGAAATATCTAAAATTAAAAATAAATTTACCTGAAGCTGCTACCTCCGCGACGGGTCGTTGCTGCTCGTGTGCCATGAAACCAACTACTGAGAATATGACGAAACCGGCGAACATAGATGTACTTGAATTAACTGTGCACACTATTAGAGCATCCCTGTAAGAAAAATTAATTAAATTATAGTTTGTATGTAATTAAAAATATTTTTTTAAGTTAGCAAAATATTCAGTTTTTTTTTCTAATTTTAATGGTAATAAAGCAATTTATTAATAATTTATAGAATCTAAAAACATTTTAAGTTAAACAAAATATCAAATTTATTTTAAGAGTATTAATTTAAATTTTAAATGTATCAGTGATAACTTACTTGTAAACATTGTTAGTAAACTTATTGTAGCTTCCCAAAGCTACCAAAGTTCCTAAGCCGAGACCGTACGAGAAGAAAATTTGAGTGACTGCATCTATCCACACTTCGGATTCGAGTAGTTTTGACATGTTTGGCATCACGTAGAACTTGATTCCTTCTATCGCTCCAGGTAAAGTTATTCCTATAGAATTCAATAAATAAATATATTTATGATGATTAAGTTTATAGTATTACATCTTTCTATACTTCTCAAATAACACTGGAAAGCTGAAGAGCTATTGTATTTTTTACCTCAACACTTAATTTTTTATGTATTTTAACGTTACCTAAACAGACATTGCTTTAAAAACTCCCCTTGCTGGTAAAACGATTTCAAAGGTAGTCGTTAGTATCTCAATAAAAAGACTATTCTGGTGTAAAATGGCGAATATATATATATATATATATATGCGTCATTGTAAATATTCTTGCAAAAAGAAAATTACCTCTTATGAGCAAAACAGTTAGCAAAAAGTAAGGGAATAAAGCTGTAAAGTAAACAACTTTGCCGGTCCATCTCACTCCCTTCCAGATACAGAAGTAGCAAAGGATCCACACGAGGAGGAGCGTTCCCGCGAGCTCCCAACGGATGTTACCAATATGCTCGATACCGCTTGAAATTTGGAGGGCACGACGTCTAAAAGAACATATTAGCTTCAAACATATATTTACTTTGGACCTTAAAGTTAGGTATTTATTTGGCGGGTCATTAAATTTATATAAATATATTTAGATTACATTGATTTAATTTTGCTGGATGTCTATACAAAATTTGGTTAAAAATATTAATATTTATAAAAGACTAAAACGATACGGTTTTTGATAAATTTACTTAAGAGATTTCTATCATATTTATAAAATTATTGGTACACATGTATAAATAGCAACTAAGGCTACATTTTGTTGTAACACTTAAACTTACTCCCAAAACTCTTTAACAGGATCTGAGAGAATGGCTTTGCTGATATTCTTTCCGTTGAGCGTGCAGAAAGTAGTCATGTCCATATCAGACCAGCATGTAAGGTTCGTTCTGTCGTAGGGATTCACACAAGTCTCCGTATTCCAATAGTTGTCGCACGAGCGCCATGGAACATCTATGAAAAATTAAAGCAGAGATTATAGAATATATATTTTTTAATTTCATATGATAGCAAGTTTTCGTGATTTAGAAATCGAAGCCGCATTCAACGTGCATGCAGTCTGAATTTTCTAATAAAACCATAATTAATATTTCTACGTACTAAATCGAATTTGAATCGAATCGACGTTCATTATGATACAGATAACGTTTATAAAGATAATTTAGGTATTATCAAAATGCGAATGAAATGACTAGTCCTTACCAGATCTCATAGACATAAAGAAGTAGAAGATGGCCCAAGCAAGGATGACGATATAGTATACATTCATCCAACATGACATAACGGCAGCTGCATATCCAATGCCTACCAAACATATTCATTTATTAGATACATTACAACAAATAGATTCATTTAGTACATCTTTTGTAAAGGGAATTGTAAGAAAAACGTATTGTAAACGTCACTTAAACTAAATTTATAATAAATAATATTTTTAACAAACCTTTGAAGATCGGTGCAATTTTAAACACTCCCAAACCACCGATAGTGAGCATCTGTCCCATAGCCAACTCCATAAAGAACATGGGTATACCAGCAAGGAATAGAGTGAGGAAGTATGGGATGAGGAAAGCACCACCGCCATTTTTGTAGCACAGGTAAGGGAAACGCCACACATTTCCAAGACCGATGGCTAGACCTACCACTGATAGTATGAAGTCTAGCTTACTGGCCCACGATCCTCGTTCAGGCAGATCTGATTTAGTTGCCACTTCACTAAAATAGAGCGTTAGTTAATATTAATAATCATATTGCCTACATATGTCAATATACAGAGGTATACAGTATTTCGATTCAGAGAAGAAAGACTTTCAACAAAAAAAAAATATAAGAAATTGAAACAAATAAGCAACCTGGCTTTACTGCTGACTCCCTGAACGCTCAGTTCGATGTCGTCTCCACTAAGTTTTGTGTCCATCTCTCTATCTCTCTCTTTTCTTTTTATTTCTTTCAAAATTTCTACTCAGACGACTTTTCAATCTCTCAACGTTTCCCTCACCAGCTAACAAGATATCAGTCAAGGAAACTGTATTAACATTTTTATAAATGTACGTCGACTAGATAAGTAGCGTGTAGGTACTGTCTTTATCTGCAACAAAAAAATATTTTAATACTCGTAAATAAAATCTGTTTTTCTTGTTCCCTTACAAATTCTCTTTTAGTAATCCTAATCTACAAGAAAAATATGTGATAAATTTAAGCTGTCTGCCTGTCTGTCAGTCAGTTTTGTAAATATATAGATTTAATTCAATCTCTAGTCCTTTATTAAAACTTTTATTTAAGCAATATAAGCTTATAAACATCTCAGAACTCCTTTTCATTCCATTGCCGTATTAACTGTTAAATAAGTAAGTTAAATAAGAGTTTAATATTTGCTATTACGAAATTAAAGTGTCACTCGTGTAATTTTAGAGGCAAAAAATAACAAATATTTTACGAAAATTTTCTTAAGTGGAAATATTTGGAAAATTCTATCCGTGAGCAATTACGCGCGGTACGCTTTAAACTTTTTAAATCTTATATTATAAGCTAAACTTAAATCACATTTATTGCCTCGTTGAAAATAAACGATCACAGAATGTATTCGTATTCGTAAAAGAAGGATGTAAGAAGAAGTACATATGAAGGATTTCAATTTTACATGTCATCTTATTATAGCAGAGTACGGAGAGATTCTATAGTCAGGACTCTCCAGTCTATATTTTAAAGCAGTTTTTTTTAGTAAGATCAAACGCCATTTGTTAAGAACATACTTATCAGAGGGTCACCGCCGCACACACCACGAAATCGAGTCGCGGGTATTGGCGGCAAAGTTCAAAAATGTTTAACCTTTAGTAGTATTTTAAGTATTTTAAACTGTTGATGTATCTTAATAAATTTTTTTAGGTGTGGAGTTGAAATATTTCTCCCTATATGCTGCTGCACCCGTAAAAGGAGCGCAGACTCTTCAACCCTGATAAATATTCTTCGACAAGTAATAAGTTTTAAACTAAATAATATTTATGTAATTTACTAATTAAATAATAGGTAAAAACATGGAAGTATATAATATTATTCTAAATAAATGGAATGGATAATATTTAAATATCCATTAATACCAACCATGTCTGCTAAAAAATCATAAGAGTATATCTTTGTATGTTTATCCACAACCATCTTGGAAACTTGAAAGCGTATTGAGATGGTTTTCTTTGATTTAAAGCAAGTATGTTTTAATCTAGAGAACATGCAAATCGATTTAAATATTTTTGGGATACGGGCATTGTTCACGCATTTCTGGAGGGGGAGTCATTTGAAGTCATTACCAGTTGCGCTTGCGCAAAACATGTGAATTAATTAGATTTATCTATATGACCATAATAGATAATTTAAAATATTCTATTATCTATTTTATATCAAATGGAGAAAATGTAGCGCTTTCGGTGCTTGAACTTAACGCCACATATTGTCATAGTAAAAAAATAATAAATAAATAACCTTTACGATTGAGTAAAAATACTTAAAGAAAGTTATTTCCACGAGTAAGTATCACCCACCCCACCATAAGTATCAACAAGTGAGTACCACTGCGCCATGATAAAATCAAATGAAAACTAAAATCTTTTTTGATGTTTTAGCCACACACTATCAGGCATTTAGCGCAGGCGCAGGGTAGGCAGAGGAAACCTAGCGTTAAACCACTTCGTTCTCCACTTCCCCGTCCAATTTTCGAGACAGTGTTTTGATTGTTGAAACTAATATGTTATGTTTTCTTTTACCAGTTCCCGGAGTCGCTGACCTGATCTCACAGTCGTTGCATTTTAGTCAGACGCGGCTGCCTGCTCTGTTGCTACACTTCATGAATATGCACTTCATATCATGGACATGGTTGATTAAAATTGCAATACTTAAAATTTAAGCAGCTCTTAATAAAATAAGATTCTGCTGTCAAAAATAAGGCACATGAATATGCGCGATTCAGAAACAATCAACACCATCTATATTATTGTTTGTAAACCTTTGTCTTTAATATTGATATTTTATAGTCATAGCAAAATAGACAGAGGAGACCTAGTGTTAAGACACTCCGTTCCCCTCTTTCCGTGGAATTATGGATGTATTGTATATTGAATCACGAATCTTAACCAGTGCCGTCCTTAAACTATTTGAGGCCCTGGGCACATTAAGATCATGGGGCCCCTATGACCTTGAGAAAACTCTATTTACTTATAATAGATAAAGAAATTAGACAAACAAGGTTTTAAATTTATTTTTATTTAGTTACTAACTATAAAAAAATAGGATACCTAAATATCGGTTATCATTTGGTAATCTGGCAGGAACCAGGGGGCCCCAGTCGATCGCGGGGCCCTGGGCACGTGCCCATAGTGCCCAGTGGGGAAGAGGGGCCTGATCTCAACGTCTCGCTTTAAAAGTAGGAAAAGTTCTGCGTTGAACTTCGCCAAGGACAAAAGTGGAGAACGGCGTCTGTTCTCCACTTTTGCCCTATTAAAATTTCTCTGCATAGCCTGCTATAGGTATGCGTAGAATGTGTATCTGTATTTTATTATTGTATATGTGTATTTTATTTCATGAAAACAAAATTACAGGATATCTGAATATAATAGGTACGTACTTTGAGGTTCTTGCATTTGTAAAATTGGCAAATTGTTGAATCAAGAAAGTTAATAAATATGCCATAGATACATAATATAACTACGTCAAGGTAATAAAAGATATTTTTTCTTATAAAGAAAAGTTCCTGAGATTTGAACTTTTTGCACACCTTGAAGGTATAGGTATACCTTTTAACTGAGCCACAATGGCGTCTTCCTGACTAATTCAACGACTAATTCAATAAACGTACACACAACGATCTGTCAAACTTATTGGTATGACAATATTTATATAAACTATATATAGCGGGAGTTAGCTTCACACTATGTCTATCCTATACAGAGGAGCCTGTCGGAACCTAGTATTTATATAGTCTGTTTCCATTTAGACATTTCCGGTTCCCACTTTCCGATGAATTCTGGAGCTTTGTCTTGTTTTGGTTGATGTAACATTGTGATATGTGCCCAAAAATGCCGGGTTAGCTACAATACTTGAAATAAAAGTAACCTACTAAATAACAGAGGTAAAGAAATTCAAGATACCTCGAAGCGTTTTTAACACAAAATATTGAATGATTTTTACCCTTTCTTCCGCTTTCCGCCTCAACTCAATACCGTGGTTTACCTCGTTACTAGAACTTGTGCCCTTCTCAGAGCTCTGATTTTAGCTACCTTTTTTTCATGGTACAATTTCATTCTTAAATCCATATTATAGATTAATGTAGAAATAAAATATATGTATAAACTTACAATTAAAACTTACACCGCACGTTCACAACACACACACCACAACCACTATAATAACATTATATCACTGCACACAATACTAGTACAAGTATCCGAGCGCACAATCAAAAGCAAACGTCAAAACTAATGTCAATCTGATGGCGGCGGAGAGTTTGACAGGTGCGTGTTGTCCCGCCACATGCTTGGACTCGAATGTGCTTAAATCGTATACCATATCACCCACTTTGTAGATACTAACCCTCTAAATGTCAACCGTTGAAAGAATTTATGACCGTAGCTAGTTGTAGTTGGAACGGCCCCCCCGGAAGGATCGGATCGCGGGAGCGTGATTCGTCGGCATGGATAAATCGACGATTAGTTCTAATAGTATATGAGTGAGATAGTTTTGCTTTAGTTCGTTTTCTATGTAGCGATTTGTTCGATCGTATTAAGATATCAAGTATAGTAAATACACATATATACACAGAAAATATGTAAGAATTATGAATGATATTTATAAAAATACAAAAGGAATAGCCCAATAGCAACGACTATGACTATGACTATATTCAGAAATTTAGAATAAGATAAATTGTGTATGTAAATGCAGTAAAAGTAAATCATTTAAGATTCGCTGTTGACATTGTCATATTTGCTGATAAATCTAGTACACCACAAACTTTATTACAACAGCTAAATGATCAGAACACGAAAACATTGAAATAGAGCTAGAAATATACATATATAGAGAAAGAAAATAATGAATATACAAGTCTAACGCTATCGTAGGATCAATGGTTGTCTATGGGTAATGGACTTCAGAATTTATCCATTTCGCCCATTTGCGCGTTCGCCGATTTTTAGTAGTTCAGCCGATATTTGAGATTTTGTGATTTTTTGAAAAAAAATCGGCTTCTTGAAGATAATTAGCCAGCAATACAGCCCGTTTATTGGGTCTGAGCTGGTGATTTTTGTTCTCAATATAGCTCCATACATACAAAAGGCCTACTGCCTTTTATATAATGTAATATTCCAAAACTGTCGGCTTATAAATCTTGGAAATAGCATGGGAAAGAACCTTTTTAAATATGCAATGGGGATAAAATGGATAGATACCTATTGAGGTCCGCTACTGATAGACAACGGCCAATACGCCAGTCTTGTTACATCCTATATAAATTTAGGACAATTATTATCTATTAATAATTAATATCCCAATTAAATTATTTAAAAAAAAAGCAAGAATCGAAAACATGATAAAGAACTGAAATAAATATTCAATTCCCATAATTGTATCATTTTTATTGAATATAACACAATGTAAAATAATATACCGCGGAAAATAAAAAGGGCTATAATATCAGATGGCTCCCTGATCTAGATCCTACTTAAGGGTAAAATAAATAAGTTAAGTAAATAATAATAAAATGAATTAATAAATAACAAATGTTGTACTATTATGGTATCTTTTTTTTACAAATGTCACAAGGTATTTACATTATTAATGCGTAGTAAAATTTTTAAAAAAAATTAATAAACAGTTTTTTTAGTTACACGCTGTATTTTGAACATACAGAACATACATGCAGAGGGAACCTGGGGACCTAGTGTTAAGACATCTCCTCTCGCCTCCCTGCATTCTGCCGAATTCTAGAGGTTATTTGTATGGAGTGACTCGTTACCAGAATAAGGAGATTAAAATATTAAATATTTCATTTCAACGAGTGAGATTCGGGCCCATAACCGTCGACATTATTGTCTAACAATTGTGCTTCGTACTTCTCGTGAACCAATAGTTATAAAGGAATAAATAAAAATATAGTAAAAAAACCCTAGAGGTGAAAATTAATGGATATTTTATAGAAACTTTAATACAAACATAATCAAAACCTATACAGAATTTCCCGTAGCCCTACTATTATGAAATTTGACAAGTGAGAGCCCGCAATAGAAAAGAAATCAGTTTATATATTATATTTTTCAATAATCGAATATCTTTTAAACATAAGAACTATTATTTAAAAATGCAAAGCTTTAAGGACAGCTTCATTGAAATAGGTGCGTAAATCATGAAAAGGACATAATTTGGCTGATATTTTATATAAACTAAAATAGATTTAAAGCTGAATTATATAAAGACTTTAATTTATTGAAAAAAGATGACGATATATAGAATTTCATATAATACTTACGTTTTTCCCGCCCTTAGAAGTTAAGATGAGCGACACCCGTTCAGCGGCCGTGTCGGTGTAAGACAAAGGACGATTCCAAGGGATGAAATGTCCTAGGAAACGCGCATGCGCACAGCATCACACACCCTACCGAGATCACCATTCGAATATTATGTATATTTCTTAGATTTGTAATATAATTTTAGGTAAGAGCAAACGTTGTGTTTCTTTTGTTTCGTTTAGTATCGTCTTAACGTTACTATTGATGCATAATTTATAACTTAATAATAACAATTGTACTGTTAATTATACAATGAACTGACACTGAATAACTTTGAATGAATTACTTTCATTTCGTCGCTTTGATAACGAAACAAAGCTTTGCGTTAAGTGATGTCACTTAACACACAATGTTTCCAAAATTGGATAGAGAACGGAGTACCTTAACACTAGGCTGCCTGCCTACTCTGCAATATGCAGGATGCAGCATTAAACTAATAAAAATGAAAACCAAAAGATATAATTCAATAGTTTATGTATGTATGGTCAAGGGACTCTATAGTCTATATACTCATATATATTTAATACAGTCCGTACACATCTTATCACCAAAAGCTCCATACAAAGCTCGAAAGCACTGACATAAAACGTGGAAAGCTCATTTCCCTTCACGCCAGATTTGCAAACTTGGTAATATCGACGTGATAACGGCCAAAACGACATATGTACTCGCACGTAACAAGTAGTTTTTATCTCTATTTACATATTAATCCGCTTTGGAGCAGGGGCTAAAGCAAAAAGATTTTTTATAAGGTGAAAGAGAACAGAATAGTGATCTTCTTTTATCTCCTGGTTTGAGAGAATTAAGGGTTTTTACTGATTTAAATGATATTGATGTTGGTTCTGCTACCGAGCACATTTCGTTTTTCAGTTTCATACTGTATCTCGCATGTACGCCTGCCTAACCTGCAAGCAGAGGGAACCTAGTTTTATGACACTCTCTGTTGCCCGCTTTCCGGCCGATTTTTGAGATATTTAACGTTGAGTTTCGAAACTCAACGCCGCGGTTTTGTTACTAAAACAAGGAAATGGAAATTATACTGTTCCCCCGAGTAGGAATCGGACCCACAACGGTATTTAACACATTACAATTTTAAATTACTTAGAAATTTTGAATGGAATTTTCTCTAAATGACATGAAACACAATATGAGGTAAAAGAAATATTAAAATGCTACGGGATAAGCCATTTTATCATGAGCCTTATATATTTTACGTTTACATGAATCCACATTTTCTCTTTGACTTTGTTGACATGTTTTACTTTATGTTAATTTCAGGTTTTTTTTTTCAGTCATAGCTGACCGCGCTTATGTTTTCTAACTACTAGTGCAGTGGTTGCTTTACTGCCATTTCAATGGAGGTTGCAGAGTCATAAAAAGTAAATTATATTTTTTTTTAATTTTTATTGTTAGGCTCGATATGGCATATTATTTGTTAAGGATAAATTTCCGAGAGAAAAGTTCAATTGGTCAGATCATTTGTTTAGTCATCTCTAGAGCTACGTCGACGTAGCTCGCACTGTCTGAATACTATACTATCTAAATTGTCCATAAATATTATACACCTGAAAAATCTATGTCGGAATATAGTATTCGAAATGTTACCTCTTTTTAGGGAAATGCTGTGTTTTATAAACATAAGTTTTTATCATATCCCATATTTCACTATCCACGTAAAATCGGCGAGGGTGAAGTAAAAAATGGCAATATATTTTAACATTTTGGATGAAACCTCAAACAATATTATGCTAGAACGCGTGGAAAAACGCTCTGTATAAAAATGTATATGAAAATATTTATATTGTGCCACATACTCGTATCTTTATATAATTTTATGACAAAATACATTTTTTTAACTAAATGTGGTAATAGTTGGTGTTTCATATTATACAAATTATTTACTAGCCGGCATATCTACTAGGGTATGCAGAGGGAAGCTGTTTTACATAAACTAAAATAGATTTAAAGCCATTCCTCAGTTTTTGCCCACTTCTGAGGACGTCAGGTGATACGTGACAGAACTGAACATCACGCTTGTTACCAAATTTCAAGGCAAAGAAATAAATATAAAGCATTATACGGAGTTGGGATCGAACCCACAACGCTGTGCCGCGACAGCCTCTACTTAAAACTTTGTGTTACTTCGTTCTCAATCAATCTGCGCCAGACACATGTTGTGTTGAGTATAAATCATCCAGTGCATTGTTTGACTGCATCGAATCGAAAAATCGGAAGTATATTTATACAATATTTTTTATGCCATTCATAAACTACGAACACACAGCCATCGCATATTGATTCAGATTTTTATATACTAGAGACAATCTGGTAAAATGGGGAAAGAGGGATACATAATAAATGATTAATTAAAATATACACCTTTCATTTTCTTGTGTTCTTACCTTTCATTTGATTTGATTTAATTTGATACTAGTATAAGATGGGTTCTGCAAAAATGTTTTATCGTCATTTTAACGCGGCGCATATTAGCAGACATATTTGAAAAATAATAATATTGATACCAATATAATTTCAGTGTCAAGGAAACGGAAGTCGTAATTCACATTTTAAGTAATTCATATCGGCTGAATGAGTAAAATTAAACTAGAAAAATTATATGTATAATTTATATGTATAATTTATATGTATATATTTAGAGTAGGGATTCTTATATGATCGAAAAAAACAATAATTTCCACGTTACATCGGTAAAGCGAAAGCAATTTCCGAGTGATTGAGGCCGTCGTGACGCAGGGGCACTAGCGTACGACCGTATGTGTAATGCGACTGTTGTAGGTTCGATCCCCATGTAAAAATTTTAAATATGTGATAAAGAATTTTATCTATCTAATTATCTATTGGAAAATTTCCAAAATTATCATTGAAAATTTAGTTAATTTAACAAACTTTCCTGCGCGGAGGTTACAAAAGTAGATTAAATTGCAAGTTACAATTTACCTTTGCAACAATCAGTCCCTTGTTCAGTCAGTTAGTCCCATGAGAACTGGGTCACGGGATCGATAGAGGCCTTGAAATTCCCTCTCTTGGGATGGAGCATTATGCAAATTCGTAGTCACAACGATTGATAATGTGTTAATTTGTTTACATTATTTATTTTTTTTAATTTAAATATAAACTGTCGTCGTCTGACTGCAAACACGAATTGGTTATCGTTTTAATATTAATCAGGCTAATTAATTATTTAGTCCCCCTGGTAATAAGACAAAGCGCGGTGTACAATTCCATTACTCAGATGTATGTGCATTTAATCATCTAACAAGACATTTCTCGTAAGACGATGGAAAATAAAGACCTACAGATTGGCCCGGATCTAGGATTCAGGTTGAAGATAAATCTTAAGTCTCAATACTAAAGTTAACCATATTGCATTAGTCTTCAATCCTGTGCTCGACCTGCTCGCTTATTTTGTTCAACAGAAACCATTTTTCACGATCTTTTGTGTGATAATGAAAATTGTGTGTTTATATTACCATTATCATTTTTTTTTGATATATTTCTAACGAGGTTATGTATTTGTATGTTTTGAATAAAATCGCTCTAGCTGTTCTTTTTTTTTTTATTTTTTTAAAATATCCAATCTCCTTTCCTCTAATAAGATCTACAAAACTGAATTTGACCTACTTGTATTAATTTTATCATCATGAAACTAGGCATTCAGTTATAAGTACCCTAGGTATTAATACAATGTAGTATCCTCGAGCTGGTGTGATGATGAAGCTAGCACCCAAATAGTCTTCACAGGTTACTATTATACGATTGGAGCTTATTCTCAAATCATTTATAGCTCCGAGCACATTCTATAGCTTTTTTTTATCTAAATATTATTTCATCCGACAGTTTCGATCCGTCAATACGTATAGTAGTATATTAGCCATATTTCAAATTGAATCCAGGAAACATAGGAAGCGTGCGCTGTATCCATCTAAACGCTTCCCGAGGTGTGAATGTACAACGTACTGTACGCTGGTGACCATGATGTATTAATGTGAAGATAGATCTCAACACATGTTTAATATTTTTAAAATATATTCTTTTTTTTAAGGAATATTAGTTTCATATTGGTATGTTTAATTTGTCTACACTATTGTTATGAAGCTGAAAACTTTGTCGGTCAGAACTACTGATTAATAAAATTATATGTGTGTTGCAGAATCTACTGTCTCTAGCTGCAGTCAGATATATCGTGGGAACTAAGTGCAACTCTTCCACATGAATACAGAAGCGAATCCACAGATAAAAGCTAACTTATGAAAGCAAACTTCAACTGGTTTCTACGACTTTTAATCACACTAAAATCGGATTATTTAAACTAATTTTAAGATTAGCTAGCAAGAGCACATTTTTTTATAATATAATCATAATACACTATAGATAGGTAATTAAATTGTTTGTATGTCAAAAACCGTTTGTATGTTAAAATTAAAATAAAAGCTAGTTTTAAAAAATAATATAAATTTAAACGATATCAACTGGTCTGCATATCACAGAATTATATATTCTCTACATAAAATAACAATAGTGTTGAGGCCAAAATTTTATTCTCTGCTAGATAAAGATGTATAAAAAGTTAAACATAACGGGACTCAAACCCGCGTTTCTTGTTAACTGGTCCGTGCGCTGACGACTATAGCTTTCAGAAAAGAAGGGAATCGGATTATCCTATAACTTAGTTATTACATCACATTTTCCCTGGCCCTCCTACAAAAAGAAACAAATAAACATTAAGATAAAATTTAAAAAAAAAAACAATATAAATGGCGAGATTTATCCCACCTTATGGTATGCTACGCATCACCGGATCTCAGTACATCCGCGCGACAGCGGATGAACACGCTCCCGTGGGACGCGCCTCCCCCACTGTAGTCTGTACTTCACATCCTATAGTAAACAAAACGTAGCTTTGACCTGGTCATATATCTTTGCCGAATATAGATATGATATATCGTGACACTGTAACAAAGCTGTGGGGGGACTTACATACACGTTATAGCCTAAAGTGGTAGATTTTGAGGAATGCAGATTTGGGGGACCATTTTTTTTTTTACTTTTTCATGTGTATAGTTTTCGTATGTCTTATAGATAGAAAGAAATACGCGGCACGTTTTGACCACCACTTAGAAAAAGTCTTTCTTGTAATTTATAAATTGAATAGTCCAGCAAGCTTCTATATTCCTTAATAAAAGTCAGGAAGTCCGCCGACACAACACACATTTTATTAGGATTAAAAAGTAATTGCCAAAAATATATTAAGAAAGTTTTTTCCCCCCCGACTGCTAAGGGTGGGTTAGGTTTTAGCGCGTATCTTGTATGTATGTATGTAATATTCTTTATTAACTCATATCTCCAGAAAAATATTCGTAGCACTGAAGAAACAAAAAAAAATGTTTATTTTACATGTCACAATTGATAGAGTTCATATATTTTATATATTTAACTATAGAAGTAATACGCTGATACCACTGTAAATAATACTATATATCGATGTCTGTAAAACTTGTATTAAAAATGTGTTCTAAAACCTAGTGTAAAACCTAGAAGACTTATTAGAAATCGAATATTATAAATAACGAAATTATTTTTTTAGCCTCAATCATTATTTATTAATTAGTTATTATAAAAATATCCAAACGCAAAACCAAAGGAGAAACCAAAGCGAATACATTTCAATATTATAAAACTATAGAGTAAAATTTTTTTTTTACTTTACATTCCATTACATTTATAACTGTTTTGATTAATTATGAATATAAAATAAGACAATATATGTTATATTTGAAATCAATTTATTAATTTCACAATCACACATTACATGTTCAGTTTACTATGCAAGACTTGAAAATTAAAAAAAAAAGGTTTCTCAGTCCAACACCTTAACGTGTGGACAATTAGTGTCAATCAGTAATCCGCAAGGACACACTAAGGTAAACGCGACTGTTGTGGATTCGATTCAGTGCCATTCGGAATAATTAGAGTTATTAATGTAGTTACATTAATCAAAAATAGTTCTCAGGTTTCTCTTCAGTATGACTATCTCGCACACAAACTAATTATTCTCGTTATTCTCCGAGGTGGTAGAGGCAAACTCTCTGCTCATCAACGAGCAATTCGGTTTCAGAAAGAAACACTCAGCCATATATTAAGCCCACCGTGTGGTGGAGCACATAGCTCAACATCACGTGGGGGGTCGCCGCTACCTTACCACTGCGGCCATCTTTCTAGACATAGCTAAAACCTTTGACAAGGTTTGGCACAACGGCTTGATTTTCAAGCTGAAACGCACCGGCATGCCAGACCGTCTCGTGCACATCCTACGGGACTTCCTGTTAAATAGGTACCTCCGCTATAGAGTCGAAGGAACTCTCTCCTCTGATAAGTCGCAGACACACATCAAAGAAGTAAGTCACGAGTATCAGAGAATTAGTTAAAAAGAATTCCCTACTATCTCTTCAATACGAGTAACTTTATAATATGCTTCTTTAGCTCGAGGTACTCTCTCGCTCGGGCAGAGGTCGCTTCGGTTTCCCATCCCTGGTGAGTCGCAGGTGCACGAGGCGCACGTGTGTCGCTCGTATGCTCGACTGGGAGAAGGTAGCTTCACAATACTGACATTTGTACGGACGTTCCCCAGTGTGCGTACGGATGTGTACTTTACATGTCGCAGCACGCTGAAAATTAATATGTATATATTTTAGTTTCACGGTGTACCTCATCCATATAGCATTATAGCCAGTTCCACCTAGCTGGTAACATGAAGATACTCTTATATCTAAATTTTGAAGACATTGCGTGTTCAGACGCGTGTTACAGAATCTAAACCCAATACCGCATAAAATTAATTTAGTAACCAGAATTTTAATTTTCTCTCAAAATAAAATCTCGTTACAAAGTTCATTCTTTTCTATTTAGTTTGGTCTTAACACTAGGTTCCCAGATATCATTGTACGTTGCCGTTCTTGCGCAGCAGTATAATTTGACTTTAAATGAGGAATTGTCTTCATTTTCTTCATTCCGATAACAAAAGAAAGCACGGCCTTGAATTTCTTCACGTAATGTCTTGAAAATTGGGCGAATAATTCTGCTAAAATTGCAATTATTGTAATTTTCTCGTCATAATGGACAAATCGTGGTTTTGAGTTCCGCCACAATACATAATGTCTCGAAAATTGAGCAGTGCGTGGAAAAATTATTATTATTAAAATTATTATTATATAACAGAGTATTGAACACTAGCTATGCGGGAAAAAATAAGTAACCTATTTTATAGGAAAAACATGAAGTTGGATTTTCTCTTCAATATAAATACTTACATCAAATACTCTATCGCACATGGGACAAGGGTATTTCTTGGGTCGTTTGTATCCTTCGTGAACGAAACGCGTGTGTTCTGTCAACGATGAAGAACTAACGTATGCCTAGAAAAACGCGTAAAATTTATTATTTATTTAAAATTCTCGACTCGAAGGCTGATGAGAATTTTAAATTACTTCAGTAGGCATTCTTTACCTCGTTATCACACCGAGGAAATGAAAATATTAAATATTTCATTTTCATGAATAAGAATCTTACTTAAATCCTGTCTGGTTTACAGCCGCGGGCTTTTTCCCAGAAGCACCGACTGGCCTCTAGTTTATAAATATTTAAAGCATATTAATGTATGTAAATATCAATCAGTGTAAGTGATAATAAATGTGTTACACTGGCTTTGAAAAGAACAACTTTTGTTTGTTGCTGGCTCATCTCGGCTAACTAATGCAACCTGGTCTATACTTATACAACAATACAAAAAGTACTAGTCTTTATCACCAATAAAGTGAATAATTTTCATTTCTAAGCCTTCTGTAATTGGTAAATCGATGAAAACAGTTTTAATATTTAATAGTTGAGTATGTCCTATTACTAAGGACTAGGCTTTACATTCCTTTTGATTTCCATATGCTACTATACAGAGTCAAATATAGTACCGTTTCTTTAATGGTCTGCAACAGTCACAAAATTTAAGATTCTTTATGAAGTTTTTTTGTGAAGCGTCAGTCTCCATTACAAATAAATCAAATTTTTGCATGCTAAAATAGCTTATGCCATGGAATTGTAATTTGCACTAATGATTTCTCCTAGTTAAATATTTCTATAGAACATTCTAGTTACGTCACACTTGTTGCTAGTTTATTTTAATTTTACAAAGTTAGTATATTAATTCACCTTATCACACTTGTCGCACTGATAAGGTTTTATATTGAGATGTACACTGTTCATATGTCTCCATACATCTCTTTTAATTCCGAATCTTTTCTCACAGTGGTCGCATTGAAAGCTAAAATAGGAAGTTATTAAATATGTAAGATAAAAAACCGTCTTGACAGGCATTGATTATAAACTAGTTGTGGGTTTGATCCCCGATTGAGTCAATAATAAAAAAAATTATTATTCTCTATGGCAAGATGAAGTGTGGGGATAAGTTTTGCCACTCATTACGCACAATCTCAAAATCGGGTAGGAAGCGGAAAATAAAGGCCTCCCTATACGTGTAACGCGATCGACAGATGAACGATTGTCTATAGATAAAGGAGAGTTGTCTACAGGAGAGAAGAAATTGGCAAATACAGCCCGATAGGTGAGTCTGCACTGGTGATTTTTTTATGAATGTAGCTCAATAGTAGGCCTTTTGTGTAATGTCATGTATTTCAAAACTATCGGTTTATAAATCTTGGAAATAGCATGGAAACATAAACACATTGTGTTTATATTTTTTACCAGTATTCTATAATCAGGCGACGTTTATTGATAACAAATATTTTGATGATGTAAAAGTATACTTCACAGACCCTAAATTAATTTTCACACGCTGAGGAGTGAATACTTCATAAGTATTTATTTTGATACTGAGGTCCTCTACCTATAGACAATCATTGATCCATCGATCGCATCGCTATCGATCGCAATATAAGAATATTACTTACGGCAAGTCTTTATAATTAACATGCGGGGAAGTAACTTTTAAATGTTGATTTAAGCCGTGGTGACTTTTGAACTTTCTGAAAAGAAAACATAATATATTATGATATATTAAAAAAAAAGGAAATCAATTCTTTATTTAAAAAGTCAAAATCAAAAAATTAGCTTCACCCCGCATATAGCGGAATAGGCAGAGGTAACCTAGTGTTAAGACACTTCCATAAGTCATGTAGCGCTTTTCTTTTAGAACACTGTTTTTTCTACTCATATTATAATATAACTCACCTATTACACTCTACGCAATAATAATTTTTATTGACAATATGTTTCATCATATGGGCCTTCAAACGCGAAGGACTCGTGAAACCCGCGCCACAAACTTTACATATTTCCTTCTTTATCGCTATTTTATCTAAATGTTTGCTGTAAAAGATTTATATGAATATAAAGACTTGCTTACTTTTTGTGTATATATATATATTAGCTCTACGATATATGTATTTTTGAGACATTGTGTGTCGATCGCCGGAACTCAAAGCTAGACGTTGCCAGAGCGAAAAAATGAAAATACTAAAATTAATTCTTCCGAGTAGGAATCGAACCCACTACCGTCCCACTGGGCCTCATTAATTACGATTTATTGTTTGATAATTAATTAACTCTAACTTTTGTTTCGTTAATCTTTTTAAAATTCATAAATAAATATCGAATCCAGTATCATTGCTTTAAAAAGCTGGGACCTTCGCCACGATGGTTAAAATGAATAAAATACTTACTTTATAACGTGTGTTTTCAAAGCCTCTGAACTCGCGTAACTTCTCTGACATTGGTTGCATTTTTGACGTACGTGAGGTGTGTGTCTATTGCTCATATGTTTTCTTAACGAAACTTGACGCCTAAGACAATGTGTTTCGTTTAAATAAATCAATAATTTATTATTTGATTTAGGCAAAGAGAATATATATTTTCTTGAAAAAGGTATAGAAATTTCAGTGTAGCGGAATATGTATGCGGACAACGTTTACAAACGTGCGTTTGTAAACGCCATGGTTTTGGATTCAATTTCCACTTAAGGGCAAGAAATCTTTAATATTACGAATATTGTATCCAACACGTGTGTAACACGCAGTACACGTTTATATATATATATATGTTTTGTTTTGTCAAGAATTTAGCAAAAAGTAGGGAACGGAAATGTCTTCATAGATTTCCAGTTTCGCTCTGGCTACCCTCCTACGTGCGGGATACAACGTGAAATTTAAAAAACAATAAATAATACTTACTTAAAACCTTTGGCACAGAGAGAGCATCTATACACGAAATAGTCTGGCAAATGGTGTGATGTATAGTGTTCCCTTATCGTTAGTTTGTCTATTCTTATGAGATCACACTCTATACACTTGTATCGTCTGAAATATTAATATAAACTTTACAATTATTGTTCAAAATTAAAATTGCAAAAGTAATATTTAATATTTTCATCTTCTCGCTCTCTTTCTGTCATGAGGCAATGCATTATACTCGCACTCAACACTCAATGTCTCGAGAATTCGGCAGAACGTAAGGAATGAGAAAAAGAACTTTTATTTATAGTCTTATAAGACAGGAAAATCGCTCAAGTGTGACAAGACAAGAGGTATAATCGTGTAAACGTGACAGGTTGTGGGTTCGATTCCCAAATGAAAATTTTGCGGGAAAATGGAGAACGGAATTATCTCAGCGGAAACAGATTGTCTTAGTGGGAACAGATTGTCTTACTCAACATTGTGTTGTGAAGTTAAAAAATGTCTTCAACTTCAGTGGAACCCCGTCGCTGTTTACAACTTAAACGATAGTATAAAAAGAACTTGGACCCCTTTTACCCAAGATGAAAAATCTCATCTACAAACTCTATGACAAAGTAATACTTACATTCTGTGATATCTTTGATGACCTAATAAATGTTCATGCGTTTTCATTCTCTGCTTGCAAATGTCGCACTCGTGATCGCCATTTGTCTGTAGTAATAAAAAAAGATATGAAAAATCACTATTTTTAAGCATTTTTTTAGCTTCCAACTAACCCAGTATTAAGAAATTCCGTTCTCCATTTTCCGCCAAATCCTCGGAATTTTTCCGAGGGGAAATCGAACGATAACTATCGTGGTTGTAGGTTAACATATAATGTAAATTTTAGGAAAAAATATTATTTTAAAAGACTTTAGAGACTTTGTTTTTCTTATATAGGTCTAGTATTTTTTTAGTCCTTCCTGTGGCATTGCCCCATAGATAAAGGAAATAACTATTTGGTATGTCGATTACGTTGACATTGTATTATATATGTTATATATAGACTTTCTTTATAAATGAACTATGAAACAATAATAATTTTTCAATACAAATTGGATAGTTCACGAGGTTAGCACATTCAAACAAACAAACTACAGCTTTATAATATTAGCAGAGATAGTATAGAAAAGGAAAGAGATTAAAGTAATAATAATACCTTACTATGTCTCAACATATGATTGTCAAATGAATCTTTATATCTAAACCCTTTCACACAATCCTCACATTTGTATGTCATGTCAACATATTTGGGATCTTCCAACATTTTTGTTCTTTCTAACATAATTTGTTCTCGCGTTAAATTTAAAACGCAGGCTACCAAATCTGAAATAGAATAGTATATTCTCAATATTATAAATTCAAGAAAGATCTATAAAAAAATTCAAACTGTGAATTCAAACTTATAAAATGAATAAAAATTTTAACATGTAAAACATGCTTAGATTGTATCGCCTAACCAAGACGAGATGTTCTTTCCCGCATATATTTGAACGGGAAGAATGTCGCGTTAAAACACTATTCTTAATTCTCTGTAATATACTGTTTACTAAACCTGAAAGGCCTCTTAAGGCGTCTGACATATAGGGTGGTGTGTGGGAAACGAAGTATCTTAATACTATGTTACCTCTGCTATGCGGTATACAGTGTGAAGTTAAAAGTTAAAAAATAACAATGTTAGTAATACTTACCTAAATTACTACTTTTATCACCAGGTTTATTTCTAGGTTTTATTAATTTCTTTTTGTATTTTCTTATTTTTGGTTCAATAGTATTTTCTTCATCTAATATACCTTTTAGGGGTAAGTCTTCGTTTTCTTTATTTTTTATTGTTGTTTTACAAGCTTAAATAAAAGAGAAACATTTACATATATGTATATTTGAACAAATTCTGTAACAGGTAGAAAAACTATTATTGGGGGTATTCATTAATGTAAACCAAAACAATGATCTTTTTTTCTATTTGTCCATGTTAATTTTACTTTAATTAATTGTACTTTTGTTCATGTTAATCTCAGAAACGGTTTAACCAATTTAAATGCAGTTGTCATTCTGGCTAGCACCCTGTAACATTTACAGTGGCACGCTTGAGCAAGGACAAAAGCGTGCCACTGTAAACACTACCGATTGTAGTGTATGTTGAAATGTTGTGATCGTTGAAAAAAAGAACTTACGTTTAAGTGTTTTAGTTTTATTTTTTTCATTTTCAACTCCACTTTTTGCTAATACTTCTCTTAGTTCATATAAACACATATCATCTATGTCTACATTCTCTTCTTTGACAGAATTATCAAATAAAATAGGTGATTCTTCTATTGTCGATTCTGGAATATCTATAAATTTGATTCAAAATATTTGATTTAAAAAATAAATTATAATTGAAAAATTAAGAAACAAATTTTAATTGTGAAATAATTAAGTCTAAAATGGCTTAATTAAACAAAAGTATTTTACTAAAAGTATAGGGGTAAAAAATTATACTGTTTTTGTCCTCAAATAACTCTCACAAAAATAAATAACTTTATTGTATTTTTTTCTTGCCTGGAAGTTTTTATGGTGTCACTGGGTTGGAAGTTACTGAGTAAGTGGCCTCAAGATTATAAAATATATAATTTTCAATTCAACAATGCATTAAAATATCTATTCAAAATAAAATAAATTAATAAAATCAGATAATTAATTAAATATTATCACTTCAAAACATGTTTGGCATACAGCACATCACAAACAAAAGCTAAGAATATCAAAGATATTTTATAATATGATAAAGCAAAAAAAAACTGTTTTTTCCCACATACATACAAAGCCACAAGCAGAACAGTAATAAATTTAACTCTCACCAAAATCATGTGACTTTTCATCTATATTCTCTTCTTTTAACTCTATTTTTATATTATTATCTGCACTTCGGCCATACACTTTATATATTGAATCATCAAAGTCAAATGATGTAAATACATCATTTGACTTAATTTTTTCTAATATAACTTTTTCAACTGCACTAAATTGATATTGGACTTTCGGTGCTTTCGGAGATATATTTTCAATCTATAATATAATAATAGTGTTTTACCTTACTTCACTATGTGTACTATATTCTATAACAGACTAAAATAAGGAGACCTAGTGTTAGGACACTCCACTCCCCACTTTCATGTCCAATTTTCAAGATAACACTTAATGTGTTACATGGCAAAATTCAATGTGTTACATATTGATTTGTTCACAGAGCAGGGAAATTAAATTAAATAATTACCCATACTTCTATGCCATGATAGTATCTAAATAATGTTAAATAACTTACATTCTCAGCATTTTCCATAACTAATTGATTGTAGCTGACACATTCTATGAACTGTTCAGCTTTTTCCATTAATCTTTTACAAATGTAACACAAGTAAATACAATCATCCTGTAAATAAATAATTATTCAATTTCATATTTAAATATTTTTTTAAATTATGAACCAAAAAACAGTACCTGCATTAAGGTTTTCAGGTTCCCAATTTGTAGTTTATAACAATACAAACTCATTATACTACTGTGACTTAGGCAGCCTAAACAATATTTTATATCTTCATTCTTACTGTCATCCATTTTGGCTTGTCTTTATTGTTTTTCTCTATCTAAGAAATAATTATTATGTACAAATATATGATCTATTACTTATATTAGATTATTTATTGTTTATCTTATGGCTTTAAGTGTGTAAATTGATTGGTGCTCAAATGGCACGATTGAAACGCCATAAAGTAAGAACTAGACGTGGGTCGTAACGTCTTTTTGACATAATCCATTGCGACTAGTTTCGGGAACACGAGAAAGTAACAGTTTTCAAAACTACTTATTTTTTTAAATAGTTAGAAAAAGTTTACTTACACATACTTTTCAATCGACATTAATCGAAAAAGTATTCAAGTTAAGGTTGGACAGTTGAAATACTCCATTTTGTTTCTAACTAAAGGTTCAATCCTTTTTAGTTTTTATTTCAATGAAAAGTAACTAAACCACTCAACGTAGTATATTTGAAAATGTATCATTTATAGAACTAGGGAGGAACACGAAACTACTGTAGTCTTATAGGCACAGCTTTGTTGAGCCCATTGTAACTGCATTTTACACAAATTATCCACAAGATTAATATATTGCGTAAGGAAATACGCTATTTATTAATTAAATTAAAGAAAAGTTGAGTAACTGACTGTTAATCAATTACCTATTGGCATCTAGGTATTGGCTATTAGCATTGGACAAAGTAAAAAAACAAAGCCGAACATTCAATCGTTGGGCAGATTATATTGCAATCGATTAATCGCGTAAACTAAAATTAAAACGATAATCATTTTACTCATCCACTCACATCACTAAATACTTGACAAATATTTTTTGACAATTCTAATGTTGATGATTTACTTATTGTTATTGTTTCTTATCTTGTGTTCTTATTTCTTACATACTATGTGACTTTCAAGTTAGTACGCCATAATCAGAGAGAGAATAAAACCGTCGTTTGTTGCTATTTCGATAAGTTTCATTACTGAAGTTTATTGAGTGTTTTCTTAATTTGTGGTGTTTCGAGAGTGATAACTTAAATTTGAGAACTAATGTTCTAAGAAGGGCAAAGTAAAAATATGTTCAGAACCCATTTAGCACTACCTTAAATTTTGTTTAGATCTTGGCACCAACTTCACATATATCAATAGGTGATATACCTTCTAATAGTAGTATTGTATGAACGCCAAAGGCTTGCATAGGAAGTATGTATTCTAATTCATATCTTAATTGTTTTTTATGCCTTTCTTTTTTTAAAATCTGTTCTTTTTACTTAGTTTTTCAATATTTCTTGTCTTATACTGAATTTCATAATGATTTAGCTGAAGAAATGTTTTCCCGCTTCAATTTTCTTTAATCTATGGGCTAATCACTCTAGACTACTACTCGCAACTATGATATCCTATCATATAATATCGTTCATGCTCTCTATCCCCAGGCTCCCCTAACAAAAGGGTTTGATAAGCCATTGTTGCTGTCTTTCATAATGGTCTTAATGTTTGTTGTTTCTTATTTTATGACTTTGAGTTTCCTAATGCTTACACCTTTCTTGTTAAGCACTCTGATAGCTCAATGTGGCTTAATATCTGTTGTGAAAATCTTTAATATCCCCTTAGTCCTAGTCCCCTTCTTGTAAAAACATGAATTATTTTCTACTATTTTGTTATATAAACTTGTCATTATTGCCCTACTCCAAACATGGCAAAATTAAAATGCTTATGGAAACCTGGATGTATAGTAAATCACCATCACCATAAATCATATAATACATTATATATATACCTTATTATATGTAAATTATTATTTCTCAGATAATTACAAAGCTGAACAAGCCAGTATGGATGCCAGTATGAATAAAGATATGCAATATTGTTTAGGCTGCCTAAGTCACAGTAGTACAATGAGTTTGTATTCTTATAAACTACAAGTTGAGAATTTGAAATCTTTGATGCAGGTATTAATATCTATTTTTTTATTTGTTAAAACTAAGTCAATATTGTAGCTAAATATTTTAATTGAATAATTTACTTACAGCGTGATTGTCTTTACTTATGTTACATTTGCAACAGATTAATGCAAAAAGCTGAACAATTCATAGAATGTGTCAACTATAATCAATTAGTTATGCAAAATGTTCAAAATGTAAGTTTTTTTTTTAATTTATTTATTTAGTGCTAGGAACCGCTCCCAACTACGTTTTCATGGACTTTTTGTGTCTTGCCAAGTTTATAACTATCACAGTTTTAGTCAAACTCTCACTTTAAACTATTTTTCATTACATTAATTTTATTTCCTCGAGTATGGATCGAAACCACAACCAGCCGATTTTGCAGCACACTTTGTGCTTCTGCAAAACATTTGCTTTATAATAATTAATAATTAATGCTTAATGCATTATATTTAAAATACTAACTGCTAAATGACTGATATTAAAATTAACTTATATTACAGATTGAATTAAAGTTATCTTCTAAAACACTAAAAACCCAATATCAATTTAGTGCAGTAGAAAAAATTATATTAGAAAATACTGAACCAAATGATGTAAATGATATTGAAGATTCAATATACAAGGTGTATGGCCGAAGTGTAGATCATAAAATAATAATGAAGTTAAAAGAAGAGAGTATAGATGAAGTATTACACGATCTGGGTGACAGTTAAATTTATAATTTACTACTCAAATCAAATTTCCTGTTTTATACACAATAATTTTCTAGTTCTGGTACTGCGAGGCAAAGCGGGGCGTTGATTTCCTCCCCTCAACACACAATACCTCCAGAATTCGATAGAAAAGAGGGAACTCAGCTTCTTAACACCTGTTTCTGTCTTGCTATTTGCGGATTACGAGTGCAGCGTGGAAATGAAAGAAAATAGCTTATGACAACATGTTTACTTTTTAATGTTGAACCAAACAAACTTCTCAACTTTATTACTTTATTATATATCACTATTTAAAGTCACTTTTAATGTTTTTCTTTATTTTCACCGCATAATTTATGTTATGGCGCATATTTTCAGGTATACCGGAATCACTGGAAGCCCACCAAAATTTTTTTGACAATTCTATCAAAGTAGAAAATATAAACATTGATGACAAATGCTTAGATGGAAGTGTAGAAATATCGGCAAATAGTAATTTTGAGAATGAAACAATAACTGGAAGTATGTAAATTTGTATTACTATTATTTAACTGTCTGAATGTTTATATATAATATTTTGGTTTTCAATACATTAAATATAATAGGTTTAAAGTGAATATAATTATACATTCATTTTAAAGTTCCTTTTTTGTTAATTTGTGAATAATAACAAATGATGGCAGGAAGTGACACAGACTCCGAATATGGTATCAGTGTTCCGGGCCCATCAACTATAATTGTACATAAAAAGTGTAATGTACATAAAATGTGTGTTACAATGTATTCAAGGCAAGATTTTAAACCTAATGAGACCCAATCTACTGATATGATGATTGGATCACGAAGGTGAGTGCGTATCACTCAAGTCATTGGAAGAAGCTAAATAATTTTTATTTAATTTTTACAATCATTTGTGATTAATAATAATTTACTTAATTTACAAAACTAAAATGATGAAATTATAGGTTGAAAAAAGCGCCAAAAAGTTCTGCGGAACGCACTCGAGAATACAGAGCACGAAAAGCATTGCTTAAACTACAAAGTAAGCAACAACAGGAATCAAACGCAATAAATGAAGTTGCTACAGGAGATACTCGAAGTGCTGATCCATCAGAAGGCGAAGTACCTGAACCCTCTGAAAAAAGAATAACGGAAGAAAGAGAAATGTCTGCAGAGGCAACAAGACGATGGAGGGAGAAAAGAGGCGTTAGTGAGTCATCAATTAAACAGGCTAAAACTGCAGCTCAACGCATGCGAGAATACCAAAAAAAATTGTAAATATTAATTTTTATTTATAAAACTTATAACATTGAAGTTTTGTAATTCTTATTTGCATTTTATTACTTAGAGCAAAGAAAAGGAAGGAGCAAAAGTAACAAGAAGATAAAGATTTAGATGCTATAGTCAGAACATCGTCACAAGTAAAGCAAAAGGCTGACTCAATAATAAACAGCATGTAGTTTTCTTCCGGATTCGCTGTTGCGGATATTTGCAGGGCTATATGATGAAATTCACGTTTACAACTACAAATTAAAACATCTGAATTATATTTTTGATAATTGTAAATGGGATCTATCATCAGTGGTCACATAAATGATATAGAAATCAAAAACATAGTGTAGGGCAAACAAAATGGATTTAAAAAATATATATTAAATTTATCGCTTTAAATTGAGTGGTAGTATAGAACATAAGGTTAATGTTTTTAACTTGGATAAATTAAGGAAGAGGGCCACCTGACCACCCGAAATTTCTTACTTTGGATTTAAACTTGTGAGTATCTGTAGTGACTTTGATTTGAACATTTGTATGTTTGAGATTCTCTAGTGCACCTAACGACTGAACTGACTGGCTGAACCTAACGACACTGTTTGAGCGACTGAACGAGCCAATGACTTTTGTATTTAATTGTTATAGACTTACATTATTAACACTACAGTATCCTATCTAATCCATCCAGTACCTAACTACAACATCCTGGATTTTTTTTGTCTACAAAAAAGTATATTGTTCGATAAATTTTCAGGTCATCTGCATACAAAAGAAAATTACAATGCTTAAAGAAGATCTTAATATGATTAATAATATATAAATAATATTAAAAATAGTAACAGACCCAATATTGAGCCTTGTGATACACCAGATTTAAAAGGTACACACGATGATTCAAAACTATTTAACATTATGTTCTGTGTTATGATGGAAACATATGATTTAAACCATGTTTCCACCATAACACTGCCTTAGACCACCCTGTCAAAGGCTTTCTAGAAATCTTTTTCTAGAAAATTAAGTGATTAAAATTTTCTAATTTTTTTTCTGAACCTCATCTAGTAACACAACACAACAAGGTACAATTCTAACAGTTTTCCATATACTTGGGAACTTCCAATAATACTGACATTTCTTAAGCTACCAGTCTTAGTTTTAGAAATCTTTAAGTCATAGACTATTCTTTATTATTTTATTTATTCGGACTTTGTAGGTTTGAGGCTGTTTTGAACTCCAGATCACGGCCGCGGGTTTCATGAAGCATTGAAGATTTAATGCCATTAGCACCTGGTCAATTTTTGATCGGTCGTCTCATGACTTCGTTGCCATCACATAATTGAATACATTTCTCCATATATTCCTTAACTCAGTTCAACGCATCGAGCAGCGCAGAACCAAGGGTTATATCTTACGTGCTGGAAGACAGTAATAAATAGAGATCATATAAGTGTTCTACAGTTCAATTTATTAGTGCTTCTGAAGGAAGATAATTTCCCCCCTTAAAGTTGAAGATGAGTCGAGATATTGCTGTGCATCTTGGCCCAGATGTGATTATCACAGTTGCCGATATGAGAACGTCCATTTGTATCCTTCGCAAATCGTTCAGTTAATTTTGTCCATTATCTATCTATTCTGACAAAGATGAATCTGGTTGAAAATGATACTTTAAACGCGCTAAATATGTTCACACAAAGCGCCTATGTAATTAATAATATGTGTAAAGTTCTTATTTTTATTTATGTGTCTGCCTAACTTAGCTTGTCTTCGTAGGTTAGTTAATATATTAATAAACGGTTGTCATTATAACAAGTGTACCTAGAGTCAAGTATTTTTATTAAAGTCTCCTTAAATACTGCCAAAATCCCAACACCTTTGTTTTTTTTTCACTGCATTATTATTTATTTTGCCCAAATATCCATATGACTCTTAACATGAGATTTGTTTATCAGATAAGATTTGATGGCGATGGATGAATGATGAAGACAGAAACAATCAGCTTAAAACAGACCATCAAGTAAAATAATTGATTTACTTACATGTCTGTTACCATCGCTACTATAATTTATAACCACATTGTTATATCTATTGCCATTAATAAATTAAAAGTAATTGATAATTCAATAAATGTTTGCATTGTATGAATCTATTCATAACACTTCCTCCTATTAATACCCCCCACTATTACTAACATAAAAAAGCAAAACCTAATTTATTTTTTTATTAATTTATTTTGATATATACGTTCTCATTTTGAAGTCGTTTTAAAATAATACCACCTGTGGTAATAAATATTTAATCATGTCTATCAAACTGAAGAACATTGATGTTCTTTTAGTTCTACGAGTTCTCGTATATCATATAATCCAAATATCAAAGATAACTGATCCAAGTGGTGGTACTTATTGTGCGTTCACATGTACGCGGGATACAGGATGAAGGTACTAACCAAAAAATCGTAAACAATTAATTATCCTATTTTTATTTATTAATAATATTATCTGAAGATTCAATTGTTTTATTTAATTGTTTTGTCCCTAAGCAGCTCTTCTTATGACTTGTAAATTTTTCTTTTGATAGAAATGTCTTTAGACATTTTATACACTTTTGCTTTAAGTCTATGTGAAACCTGAAAACGATTTGTTTTTATTAGTCTCGTTCTGTATCCTACATACAACAGGGTAGAGTGACTGATATTTATTATAGATTTGTTATTTATTTTTTCACTGAAAATTGTCATTGTCTATAAACTACTTCTAGGGCGTACCCTAGATGATAATTGGAGAACGGAGTAATTTATCACAAAACTCTCCTACCATATACGCGACAGATTAAAAAAAATCGGTTTGTAAACAAAACAAAGCGTGGCGTTTACTTTCTTACTTGAAAAAAATTAATTTACCTCAATATATGTCTCTGTAAAGTACTCTTTCTTGAAAACATCTTCTCACATGTGTTGCATAAATATTGTTTACCCGTGTGTGTTTGTTCGTGTACTTTAAGTGTAAATTTCTTAGGAAATGATTTATTGCAAATACTGGAAAAAATATATTATTAGAATGCATTTCCTACTTGACAGCTATATATATTATATATATTATCTTAGATTTAATATAAGATTATACATTTTTGGAAACCCTACGTTTCGACGACGTTTCGTACACTGCAGTAGTCTACTGCAAGTATACGCGATTAAAATCAAAGAACTTATTCATCTAAATTAAATAATTAATCTAAATAATTGAAAGAGATGAAGAAAGGACGGAATGCAAGATCAATGTAAATGTTAAGATATTAGAACAAGTGAATGAAGTGGTATACTTGGGAAGTATGTTCAGCAGAGACGGAAGATACGAGATGGATGTGGAAAGGCGTGTTCTTGCCGGTAACAGGGTTAACGGCGCCTGCACAGCTGCGCGGTTGGCCGTACACAATGCAGTTTTGGTACCGACGTTGTTACACGGCAACGAAAGGTGGGTAGTACAGAAGAAAAATGAAAGCCGTAGAGATTCGATCTCTGCGTAGGATATGCGGAGTCAGCTAGTTGACCGAATTCGCAATGAAGATCTCTTCTCAGTTCTCGTTTGGGGAAAGGACTACTTAAAATACATTTTCCAGTTCTGGGCAACAAACTGCGCCACGACGGCCTTACAAAATTAAATAAAAACAATGAAGTGGGAGAAAAGCGTATGGGCCAGATAAATAATAAAAATATACAAACAATACTCACCCACAAACATATGGTTTTATATTAGAGTGTATTGACCACTTATGTTCTTTTAACTGTTGAGCATCTCGGACTACAATACCACAAATGTCACAAAGTATTGACTTTTTTATTACTATGTTATGTTTCTCCTGTAAACATTAACAAAAAATTATCTTTATAAGAGTTAAAGAATTATATATATTACATTTAATTTGTGTATAAAAAATATACAGAGTAGAAGCGTCTGCACTCCTTTTACAACATATAGGGTAAAATATTTGAAACGGGTTTTAAAGATTTTACGGATAAAGATTTGGAATGTGCCCTGGTAATTTTATTTTTAAATTTCATACTGTATTCCGAATAATACAGGGTAGGCAGATGGCAAATAGTTTTATGGCCTCCGTTTCCCACTTCCACTCAACATTCGAAAAATTGCTTGTTGAGTGACAGTGAAGAAATGATATCATTTCATTTCCTTAAGCAGGAAGCCTACAGCCTCCCTGAGTATTTTCATTTAATTATTACTTTAACAAGAAAATGAAGTTTTAATGAAGTGAATAGAGTAGAGTTTTATCTTTTCTTTGTCCCTTTTTAATTGCACATATTTTATTACCGTAGTCTATAGTGCCACCCAAGGAAATGAATTTCGAAATTAAATTTGATTATCACGAGGCAGGTATTATGGTTACGCTAAAAATATTCAATGGTACTAGCCTTCATATGTAAGTTTAGTGTGTTTTTAGAATCACAAGGCAGTGAACAGAGTTTGCAAATCCATGGCTTGCGGTCTGATGATTGAGGATGAACGTTGCTTTTATGAGTCTTGAGATATCTAAAATTAAATTTTTATTAACAATTTTTTAAAATACAGGAAAAACAATGCAACAAGTATATAATTTTTTAGCTCCATGTTGTATATATAGCAGAATTGACAGAGACAAGTGGTAATAGAACACGATGTTGTGCTCTCCTGTATGCGGTGGTGGTACCCGCGCTTCTTTCTTTTTACCAGAAACAAATAAATGAAAATAATTCATTCCCCCATGTGGGAATCGAACCCAAAACCATCCCGATTACAATCAGTTGCTTTGATGCTGCGCCACAATGGCCTCAAATATAAATTGTAAATACACAATAAAGTATTAATAATAAAAAAGCTATATATTACTTCTGCAAATGAAATGTCTTCCCACATATATCACAGGTGAACGGTTTCACACCATTATGTATGTTATAATGTTGTTCATACCAGGTCTTTACTTGAAAACCTTTGCTACAAATTTCACATTTGTACTGAAAATAAAACATAAAAAATAAGATTTTTTGCAATCAGTAATAAATATAGAATTGTTTTTTTTTGTATGCAAATAACCCAACCTATTAAGATATTGACCTTTTAGTATTTATATAATTAGTGTTGTTAATTTTTTTTGAAATAAATTATTAATACTAGTTTGAGTGCTATTGTTCCTTATATCTCTATATTTATGTAATTCACACATGGTATCCTGCATATTAAGATATTCCATTTTATTCTTACATCCAATTATCAAGATATTATGTGTTAAGCAATGGAAGCTAGTTTTTTTAGTGTTTCTTCTCTCTACATTCCTACATTTCAAACAATCATCAACAAAACATTCTTACATCATCTTTACCTTAAACTCCTTAGCATGGCGTTTCTCATGATCCTTCACAACATGTTTATGTACAGATTTGTACCCACACTTGTATGAACACGTGTATGTGAGACCTGTATGCATTTTGCCATGAGCTACTATTGTAGAGGCTGATTGGTAGGTTTTACCTGTAAAAGGAACATTATTTAGCTTCACGCTGTTGCCCACATACAACAGGAAAGGCTGAGGGAATGTTGTGTTAATAGTCAGTTTTGCACTTCATCATTTTCAGGTATTCCCTCACATGTAGAACAAACCCACAATCCTCGCTTTTCCAGCTTATGCAGTGCATAATGAACTTGATATGATTCATATTATTTGTGTAAAATTACTTTTAACAAAATGATTTACATAAATTCTTACCACACAAAAACAATGTAGAACATATGTATATAAAAGTAAATAATTTGGAAATGCTGCCGGGACCTTAACCCTAACTTTGGGAAAAATTCTTAAAAACTGTTCTGTTTAAGATCAAGATGTGGGTTTGAGTTTTTTTATGGTATAGGACAGGGCAAACGAGCTTTCGGGTTACCTGATGGTAAGTGATCACAACCCTATGTGACACCAGAGGAGCCACAGGTGCGTTGCCAGCCTTTAAGATGGGGTTGGGCACCTGGGCCCGGCATTACCTAATGCGAAATGCAGTAGCAAAAGTCACTACTTCACGCCGGTTTTAAATACCTACCACAATTACATTTTAATATAGTTTTTTGAAAGGATTATCTTTTCTTCAGTGTGGGTTATTTATTACACATTCAAGAAATTTACGAAACAAGAAGTTTACAAAAATAAACACTTTTAATGTTGATAATATCTTACCACATAATTTACACAAAAAAGGCCTCCTCTCAACATGTGTCAATATATGTCTTTCTATGTAACTTTTCTGATTATATTTCTTAAAACACTTCTCACATTTATATATTAAGATACCATTTTCTGAATTCTCTACTTTATACTTTACTGATTCATTATTTTTTATTTTATTTTTCTCATTAAACTTTGCTAATTCTACAGTTTGATAATGTTTTAAAAGTTTTGATTGATTTGGAAATGTACTAAAGCAAGTTAGACATTTGTATTGTTTTGTATCACCATTTGTTATTTCTTCTTTTGGTATATAATTTAATTCATTTAAAACAGATATTTTTGATTCCTTTTCAATATTAGTATTTTTTTTTAATATTTCTTGTTTAACATCTTCTTTATGAAGAGTTTTAGTAAATTCAGTCTCATTTTCATCATAGTATACATTTTCTATTTTTATATCATTATCTATTAAATTATAGGTGTTAAATTTCTGTTGTAAAGTAATTTCATTTTGATTGATAGTTTGATGAAATGTATAAATGTCTTCAATTTTTATTTTGCAACTATGGCATACTTTTTTTGGGAAATTTGCTCTTAGAGGTATCTGCAATGAAAGTGAAAATATAAAAATTAATATTACCTACAATAATTGTGTGTCAACTTTATAAATCAATTAAGATGTTTTATTTTACTGTATCCAATAGTAATTATAATTCTTGCATAAACTCTCTGTTAAATGTGAAAATTATAGATGAATAATAACCTTTATAGAATAATTTACTTTGAAAATTAGAATTAAAAACATGTGATTTGGTATTGATTGTAGTTGTATAATTGTTAAGGTAGTTAATTTTAACACTAATAAACGTACGTAATGAGATAAGGATACGGATAACTTCTCCAAAATATCGCATCCTTCGCATAATTCCTCAACTATTTCCTGTGATTCATTCAAACATAGTCTGCATGTATTTTCCGTTATATACACTTTCTCATTGGTTGTATTTAGCTTTAACATAGTTGAGTGTAATAAAATATTAAGTTTTCATTGATATTTTTTTAAAAACAACAAGTTCTGCGTTTATTTATTGTTATATTGTCTTTTCAATTGTGAGAAGTTGTCACTTGTCAGTTCAGGCACAGGCTATAGAGGCAAATATTAACAGATAATTTATAAAGACTTCATATGCTTTTTAAAAAAAATATAACACTACCTACAACATATTTCGTTTTTATTTAATTAATTTTTGTCTTATTCAATACTAAGGAAAGAAAAAAAATATTATATGTGTAAGTTATTATATACACGTGTAAGGTTTATTATTTAAACATATTATATATTATTATGTTTAAACATTAAAATTCGTATGTACAAATTACTTTTTGTAGCTTTACGTTGTAACCCACAAAGCAAATTAGACAGAAGTCCTAGTGTTAAGATTCTCCGCAGCGCAACGTCGGACACTTATCTTGTTGCCAGGGGCGAAAGCGCGCGGCTGTAAGCGCGACGATTGGGCGTTGGATTCGCACTCAGGGGCATAAATTATTTAATATTTCGATTTACTCAATCTGGTAACGAGCCAAAGGGCGCTATTGAATTCCTCCACCATATCCGTCAATATGTCGACAATTTGGCGGAAAGTGCAAAATCATAACGATGAAACCAACATATTATGACATATAGATACATAGGCATACATTATTTATAAATAACTATTTGTAGAAAAATCGTATACTATGTATCATAGTGTATTATGTATATTTAAATATACAATAATATAGTTTGATGCTCCGTAGCGAACATAATTGATAACTTGATAAACCGTATCAATTAACATCACGTCACACAATCTAAAGACGTGACAAAAATTAGTTAACATTACTAATATTATAATACTAAAATGTATATTTGTGTAGCTTATAAGTACATTATACGCTGTCAAGTACCCACCTAATAGGTACATTAACATTATTACAAGCCACCCGCAAGTTTTGTATGAACTTTGAATCGTACAATCTCCAATTGTCCGTTCCCGTAGAAGCTTTCAGAAACTTTCTCTTACAATTAATAAAATCTTTACCGCCAGACTCAGCACTATAAGTAAATAGACCTGGAAGTAAATAATCCGTCATTTTGTAAATAATATGTTGTTTTACAAAAATATCCATGATTTTGAAGAATTAACTATAATTTTAGCGATTGAATCGAGTGACAACTAAAGGGCTTTCATTGTTTGCATAATGAGCGCACTCGAGTAGCGACTACCGTCAAGGCCGCATCGTCCGCGATACTCGATGTGCGGTGCGCCAAGTAATAAAATAAAAATGAAAAAAATCACATTCTTTTATACCTACCTAATATATGAGACATAAAAAGATGTTTTTTCTTCTTTTTGCGTCACACTGTAACCCGCACACACACTTATGAAGAAGGAACATACTGTTAAGACACTCCAATGACCATTTTACCCCGAATTCTTGAGACATTGAGTATTGTGTGATAGAACTCAACGCTGCGCTTTGCGTGGACACCAAGCGAATAAATTAAAATAGTAAATGAGAATCGAACCTATAACCTGGTCGTGGTGGTGTTTGTGGTTGTGGTGCAGGGACACAAAGTGTAACTTTACAGTGCATCACGACCTTTTTCATTCAAATTAATTACATCGTCAAAATTCGGTCGCAAATTTAAGAACAGTCTGTACAAACTAAGATTACCTCATAACTTACATACATAATAATATATAATTACAGCTACTAGCATTAATTTGTTTGTCTTCTCACTACTATATATGTCGACATTGTTGCAGTGACTGGCCTCGAATAATGCAAATATAATCAACATCAAGGAGACAAAAAACTAATAAAACAAAAATAAATCAGCTTCACGCTACTATCCTGCAAACAGCAGGAAACAGTAGGAAAAGGGAACCTCGTATATTCCGTTCCCCACTTTCCGCCGAAGTCTGGAGGCATTACGTGATAACAGAGCTCAACGCTGCGCTTTGCCTCGACACCAGAGTGAAGAAATGAAAATATACATTTTAAATAAATATTTCCTTTCCTCGGGTGGGGATCGAACCCACAACCAGTCGATTTTGCAGCACACTGTGTGGGGAAGATGCAAAGTCTGAAAGTGTGAAGTCTTAGGGAAGTATATAATATACAGAATATATGAAATATTATTTTCTGTGAATTTGTGTTAATTTTGTTTAAAACTGTTTTAAGAACAGAATAAGCCAAAGCATTTTTAATTCATTTGTTACGTAAGCGTATTCGTATCTAGATATATTTATACGCTACGCTACAATAACGGCTAAGAAAAAGAATTTATTTATTTTTGATTGATATGATAAATTTAATAAAGTACAGAAATACCACATTACATACAAGTAACGGAGTGAAACTAAAAAAAATTACATTATACGAGTACCTTTATATTTTGACAAAGTAGAGCTCTCTGCACGTAAACTAGACAAGATTTAAAAAGTCGCTATTAATAATCAAAGTTATGTCAAGATCTGCAAATTTTGTTTAACATTAGAACCGACGTCATCTATGATTTACTTAGCAGAGCGTGATCAGAGGTCACGCGTATTACAATTTATTTGGAAAATCATTGCTTGTTCCTTATTATTTACATATGCAGTGTAATATAGCATTTGTCCAAACTCTTGAGTCAATGCGTGGTAAATGACGGAACTTAACGCCGCTCTACTTCGTCACAAGGAAGGATATGAACATATTAAATATCTCATTTCCTCGATTTGAATTCGAACCCACAACCGCCGCGTGTACAGTCACATTTTGCTATGACGCCCTCAAAAACTTTTTTATTTCGAATAAAACCGTAGTAACGGGGTTCCGGCGATAGCAGCTCGATTACCATCGATTATTATCATCGAAACCAAATATTGCGATTATTACAGTATTTCAAATTAAACTCCTGTCTTCGTTATACATACTAAAGATTGTAATAGGCTTATTATTATTTTTATTCATAACGCCACCCATATAATACTATATATGTAACAATATTTATATTATAAATTTTCTCTATGTTAAGTTACTTAGAAACAGCATTCAATTGTTTACAATATATGTATAAAAGGCAACGAATAAGGAGGATTTCGAAACATTTAGTGAGTAATTATCATGACGATGAGCAACAAGTACCTGACATTACACCATGGTACCATGGTTTAAACATTGAACGTGTACTACGGCTGCGAGGTTCTCACATCACGGCGCGCCGTCACCCACGCAACATCTTCATCCCATAGATTAATGGTGTCTAAACCTGTAATAATTATATTAGTTTCTAGATTACAACGAAATTTATATTATATATTCAGCTACTGCTTCATTAAAACATGACGTAGACGACTGAGAGATTACTTTTATGACTAAATGACTAATTACAATGAGGTCACTACTCGGAAGCACACTAAATAGCAGTGAATCAGTGCTCCACGGATTAGTTGCGAAAAGAAGGACAATGGGTTCAAACCGGATATAACGTACTACTACCGACCGTCATACCCAAACGACAACATGTATAGTTAAATAGCGCACATTTAATACACTTATTAGACATGCTGGTAACTACACACAATGTCTGTATGTATATATATTACGCTTTATTACTTACTATTATTTCATCAATAAATTCCATGTATCGTAAAATTATTCATTTATTTATAAGCTTCGTGCTATATGCTTGCTATGTATGCTGGCCACACTGCCATGTACATGACAGCAGGATATGCAGAAGAAAACTTGGGAATCTAATCTAATGTTTAAGATATCCTATCTTCCTTTCCCATTAAGATATTTCCATTCCCCACTTCCTCTGAATTCTGGTGTGACGGAACTCAACGCTCGTTCTTCGTTTATTTTATTTAGTTGTTGTATCCGTTATATTCGTTACCCGCTACCGCTACTGCCTTACAGCCGCACGCTTGCGCTTCTGAGACTGGCCTCGTAAAATTATTAATTTTTTTATAATATTATAATTTCAATAGATATTATGACCAATCCATTCAACCAATTTTAGCGACAACCTAAAGTTTTTGTCTCTGAGATGAAGGAGAGAGAGAAACAAATATTTGCGCATACGCACCAGTATGATCTCATATAAAATAAATTTGCATTATAATTTTTACCTCAAAGTAGTATTTTCCTCTTAAATACGTTTCAATCGTTCTTAATGTAGGTACAATGTGATGCACAGTCAAAGCAGCGCGCGCGCAGGTCACACTGCTATGAGGTGTAATTGCTGCATAGATCCATCAATTTTACTTAGTCGAGACTCGAGTACAACTTTAGCTCGGTGCGCTATGAGCCGTACAATTTTGATTAACAATATACAGAATGTGTTCGTTTTATATTATAATTACCCCGAGTTGTTTGTTTATTACTTTTTTATATGAAAAGTAGGTACTGTTTTTATAAGGATGTAAAATATATCTTGGGTTACGGGAAACAAAAGGGAAGGAGGCAGAGGGATCTCTCTCCTCCTTCCTCTATCTTCCTTCCTTTCTCTTGTCTCATAAAGCATAATACTAAATTTTATATAAATGGGGCAATGTAGGCATTCTTCGCTCAGGGGCAAAGTACGATTTCCACTCGTGGGTATGAAATACTTAATATTTTTATTTCCTCGCTCTGAAACGAGGCTAAGCGCGGTGTTGAGTTCTGTCATCAACACGCAATATCTTGAAAAAATGGCGGAAAGTGGAAACGGAAATGTAATTAAGGGTACGGGTCCCCAGGGGTCCTGCCCTGCTATGTGTGGAAAACAGCGTAAAACTATAAAATAAACTAATTGATGTTTCAATAAAAGTATACATGAGATGTAGTACATGCTGACCGACTCAAGTACGAGGGATTGTGTCGTGATTACAAATAACGCAGGGAAATAGTTAATTATTGAGACACAACGCGTCGAATAGTTTCACCGTGTCCGGGAACCACGCGAGCCGCGATCCTTGAGTGCGTGTAATGTTGGCAATCGCGACCAGTGCTAACGATTTCATGTATATTTCACAATGTACATCAAAATATATTCGTTGTACCTACTTTGAAATATAATAAGAAATCGATATTTTATTATGTGAAAATTCAATTCGCCTAAACGTTCACTTTTCATTATTATAGCTCCCTTTTAGTCGATAAAATCATCTGTCCTAGCCGAACGATAAATTAAGGATATCTAGAAAAGTAAATATAATTTAATTGATTAGTAATGAGAATGTTACTTAAGGCCAGTCTACTGGTTGTGGGTTTCCCCACTGGAGGAAATGAAATGTTTATTTAAATTTATATTTCCATTTCTTCGCTCTGGTGTCGAGGTAAAGTGTGGCGTTGAGTTCCGCAACTCAACACACAATTCTCTGCCTACCCTACTACTGTGTGCGGAATATAGCGTGAAGTTGAAAAAAATCGAAAAAAAAAAACATAAAAAGAGCATGCATACGTATATTTTTCAAAACGTAAATTTGTGTTTCTGTGTTTGAATTGTACGGCTGAGCTTGAGCTCACTCGGCCTACATTTAATTCATGGTTAAAACCACATGCTTTGGTTTGTAATTAGTACAAATTACAACCGATAAGGTTAACTTTGAATTGCTAAAGAGATATTAGATTAAGGACGTCAGGTCTAATGAATGGATTATAAAAAAATCTCTGATTAAATTAACAGGACAAATATTTACAATTTAATTATGCAGTCAGTTTACTATAATTTGAATATAATCGAAATCTCAGCTAAAGGAAAAATAAATTACAGTACTAAATTAATTAGACAGATAGATAGATAGATAGATAGATAGATAGACATGAGTGTAAAAGTTGTAATATATTACCTGCTGAGATATATGAGAGATATGATCAGCTGTTTTGCGGGTTGGCACTACCGGGAAAATCCCGGCGAGGTTCAAGTACCTACTTTCATTAAATTCCACCTCTTTAGGTTATAAATAACCTTAGCCAATCAGTTAATCAAAAAATGTATATGTAAAACAATTACAAACAATACAACAAAGTCAACAAGTCGTGGCTATCCTGAAGTTAGCTGTAGACGTTTGCGCAGATTTGATTTTAGGGTTTTTTTTCCCAAGCGAACAATGCGCAGTACTTACACAAAACCTTACTTCAAGGCGTCCACGATTTGTTGCCCGTACTGTAAATAACATTTAAGAAATGTCTCTTCAATAGATTTTCCTCGGAGACATTTCGTACAACGGTCACGTAGCGTAAATTTCTAGTTGTAGCTGTTTACAGCTTTCCCTAACACAATAGTAGGTATTTATAGATATATTCTCATTTTAACTAAGTCTCTTCTATTATAAAGTGAGATATATTTTTATTTATACTATGTAGATGTAGATATGTGTTGAATAAACCCAAACTAAAAGCTTTTTTTTAGGTATCAATAGACTTTGTTTTAGGCTGATATGATAATTGCATACTATCATATCGTACTTCACACAGCTGGCTTCATCACTTAAATAAAGGATGTGCGTTATCGGGACACTTTAATCATATTATATATAGGAAACTCGTTGTTAATATAAAAACTATAATATAGTGGAAATAGCCGTAATTGGTGAGTCAGTCTCATGCTATCTGCGACGGGCGACCTTGCCAGCGCTGTGGCCTGTGAGCTGCCAGCGTGAGCTGCTGCCACAACAATAGGCAGCGATGTATTTAGTTTGTACAAGCCATGTTTGGAATTTAATTTTTATCAAGCTAATTAATTCTTTGTTGGTCCATGGAGGTCCATACTCATAACAGCGGCAGGTATAATGTTTGTTCATATTACATTAAAGAAATATATTTTAAAAATATATTCTTTGTTTTATATTTATTTTATATTATTATTTGTTTTATATTATTATTTAAATTGACATTTTCAATATAGCATGCTTTATTAAATGGATTGCATTAGATAATACTTGAGATTTGTAGCTTTAGACTGCAAATTATATTAGCTGTTAGGTGACATAAAAATGAATTTGATATATGAGTATAATATATGAACACTATTAGAGGCTATACGAACTCCGGGCATCTCGTGACAGGCGAGGCCGACGCAAAGGCCGTGGCGAGGCGTGAGATAACCTCCTTCAGCGAAAATTAATTATGTTAAATACCATTAATTTCTCATTTCGGTATCGTAAGTAACCTATACGTACCAATAAGTTATCTGTATGTGACTTTATAAATTATATTTTAACTCTTTTGTGAATAAATATAAAATATAAACTATTTGTACGTTACAATTTAGGATATTGTTATCAATTTTTAAGTACAAATTGTTGTTAAGTATAATTAGTTATAAGTGAACTAGGCCAGCTAAAAAATTTTATGATTTTTAGTTCTATAAAAGAAAGTATAGTCGGATGCACCACAAATAGGCTTATAATATAATCACCGTCGGTTCGTTTTTCAATCTTAAAAAATCTATAAACCGGTCGCTTATGAGTACGGAGGTTTTACAACCGATGTTAACTGAGAGCTTAACACGAGATATCTACCATCTTTAACGACCTTAAACATTAAAATTGTTTTCAAAATACATATAAAAACCAGAAAATCATGGCCACTGCATTTATTAATACTTCTTTAACAACAAAATACGACATTACTTAGGCACATACTTTACTAAGACTAATGTTGCTCAACTATTATCTTGTAATTACTATAAATCCAACTAAACGTGACAAATTATCTAAGATTAATTATTATCAGTTTTTTTTTTGTTGTGTGACTATAAACGTACCAGTTATAATATGGATTTACCATATTAAAATTGGTACGTTTATAGTTGTTAATCATAACAGAACAACAGAGACGCCAAAAGTAACATGGCTCAGGGACGACGATAAAGGAGGTCGAGATGTAACATGACTTTTAAAACAGTTTTATTGATCACTCAACAATAATTGCACTTATTTATTTAAATAAATCTAACTACACATTTAGGTAATCATTTTCTAAAAATGGATTCTTCCTCATAAATATAATTACAATAGTATGTATATTTTAAAATAAATTTTCAAATAAAATTCCTTAATAACGAGCAATAGATATGTACAACATTCAATGGCAAAAAATGGAAGGCACGATATGTTACATTATGTCGGGTGAAGCAGCGGCGCATTAAAACTATACAAAAATAGTACAAGTGAATAGGATCGCAAATCAAACATGACTTCGATGAGCACTGATGTCACTGTACGGCGATAAACGCGGCGCCGCAGGTGCAGGGGGGCGAAGCGCCCCGCGGCGCGCACCTGCAGCCGGCCCTGCGCGTGCGCACGACGTCACACGGCACACCGCGCACGCACACCGTCGCAACTCACACCTCAGAGTTTCTTCACGATGTCAAACTTAGATTTTAGGTCCATTGGCACCTTCTTGGGATCTACTTTTTTCTTGGCGGCAAGGTGCGCACGCATCTCTGCAGCTGTCATCTTGAGATTGAGACGTGGAGGCTCCGGCGTCGGGGAGTCGTTGCGATCGATGTTCGCTGCCGAGTCCGGGGAGCTGGCGGGAGATATAGCGTTTGCAGTTTGCGCGGTCACAGAGCCGGCGGAGGCGGGCCGCTCGGGCGCGTCTAGGTCGGGCATCGGGTCTCCGGGCGCCGGGGCCACGACCAGCAGCTCGGCGTCATCGGGTCGCTGTTTGATACGTGCTACGACTTGTTTGTGAGTTTCACCCGCGATGCTCTGCCCGTTCACTTCAAGGATGCGGTCGCCGCGGCGCAGTCCGGCCGTCTCCGCTGGTGATCCGTCATCGACTTTTCCGATGTACTGACCAGGTTTACCCTTCTCTGCGTGCAAATTGAACCCGTAGCCGTCGAAATCAGGCACCTTCCGCACGTGGCAGAGTCGCGGCTCGGTAGCCGCCGACCCGTTCGCGGACATGGCTCGGCTGTATGTGCGCGCGTCGAGTCCCGCACGCGGTGAGGCACTGGCCCGCGCCCGCGCGCCCCCTCGCCCTCCTCCGCCTCACCTGAGCGGAGGCTCTGGCCGCCACGCCGCTGCCCGCCAGCGGGGCGGGGAGCGCTACGGCCTCCAGTGTATACCGGGTCGCCGCTGAGGCGCGAAGTATCGCCGTGAGTGTAGTGATTGCATTTTTAACGCATTTCCACCTGTGAGGATTCCTTTAGTATCATACGGAGGTAAGTACGGGATTACTTGGTTCGCGTGCTTCGGCCGGGCCCACATTCTGTGGATGACACGTCACTGCGCCCGCGCCTTTCGGGATCGAGGCCGAGTCGAGAGAGCGCCGCTTTCCCGCAATGCTGCCATATTCCTAACAAAATATTCCCTTAAACGTTCAAACTGTGCAAACATAACAAACAAAATTACATTTGACTGTCGGTATACAAAGTATTTCAGATTCAAGAAACGAGTCGTATTCGATGCGCAACTTTCATAAATGAATGGCACGATGTGTCCGGCCAAACGAGGCCCTAAATTCATAGGTTAGCTACATTCACTCGGAAGTGTTTCGAATTAATTAGTCATATTATAGAGATGCTATGCTATGAGCGGCGTGATGGCGTGACGGCGTGACGGCGCGGGCGCTAGATGGCAGTAGGGGCGGCGACGGTCGTTGCTCCGCTGCGGCTCACGTCGAGCCTCGCTCAGCTGAATTCTAATTACAATTTACACCACACATCGCAAACTAATCCAGGATTTGCCGCAGGCATCCGCCAATAAAGCTCCCCGACCGTTGCCTGTCGACGTTTATGGAGTTCCTGCGTCTGTGCGGGGTACGTGATGACGGTGCACAGTGCGCACGAGTGCCATAACACTATATTAAAACGATCGCACAGGAAGTCTGTATCGGTCACCAGTTACTTCATAATATATAATATGCCAAATTAGTCCATAATAGGTACACACCTTGATACATGTGACGTTTGCAAAATATACCAAATAATATTTTTTTACTTGATGAAATGCTGTATGTAAAAAAATCAACATGATTTTGCTAAGTAAACTTAATTTTGAGACTATTATTTTATTTGCCAATTTTTAAAATTTATATAGGTAATATAGTGAACTAATGAAGTGAATTTGTGATAAGAATTTTGTTATCTTGAAATACCATCAGTGATTAGTTACAATTAAAGCTTTACGTAGACAAATACAATATGTACTTAAGTACCTAGCTTTGTAGGCAATATACAGTCGATTCTAGATCTTAGTTTTGGAAAAAGTAGTGAGTATAAAAAATATTTAAAAACCGACTGCATTAAAATCTACAAAAATACGCTCAATAATTTTGCTAAAAGTACAGTTCATAAAATCAATTTTTCCTACAAAATAAGACTGACATTGAGTGAAATCACAAGGTACCTCAATGAATCTCGACTGTGACTAGTGCAGCCCTCCATCTTTAGTAACACTCACTAGATTAAGACGAATCGATTGACATAAGAGCCATCAGTTAAATAATTTTTAGTTGTCGCCTCTTTTTGGTTATATGATCATTGAATTAAAATAATTGAGGCTGTCGTTGACAGATCTTTTATTTTCCCTTTCGGGGGATGACATAATTTATATTAACATTCTCCTCGCTCTTGTAACATAGTAAATGGTAGCATCGAGTTCGCCCCTCATCAACATCCAATACCCCAAGATTTCGTCAGAAAATGAAGAATAGAAAAGAGTGTTTACAATAGGTACCCGGTTTCGCATTGCCTATTCTACTATATGAGGGATACAGCAAAAAGTTCAAAAAATAAATTGAATATTTTACGGGTTATAAAAGAAATACTTCACATCAGGGTCACGTTGATCTTTACGTGGACGAGCTGTCCAGTCACATCACCGTTTTTATCGCTGTATACGCACGTGCAAAATTTTATGACCTTAAAGGTCGTCCGCATATAGTGATTCCTTGTTGATACTTGGTATTACAAACTATTTAGTGTAAAAAATTAAATCAGCTTCACGCTGTTTCCCGCACACAGCAGGATAAGCAGAAGGAACCTATAGTTAAGACACTCAGTACCCCACTATTCGCTGAATTCTGGAGTCAACGTCGCGTTTTGCCTTCACACCAGGTGACCAGCTGTTTAGTTACTTTGATGATCTTATAAGGTACTCGTATCTACTGTCATACTTAACACATACTATACGTCAAGTTACTTTTTACTTAATGCGGCATAATCAAGTCTTTAGATACGTGAGAACTCACACGCTCTTACGATGTGTATGTATAGTACTATGTATCACGCGCACACTCACAAGGTGTTGATGCGTAAGTGCGGATGTGTGCGTGCATTACCTGTTCCCCTCAAAAGAAATCACAACAGACGAATAGAGGTATAATGATGACGTAAACGTCCAACTGACTTTCATTGAGAAGTGTTAAATAAGCATATCGCATTAATTCACTTCTTTAAGTTACACCTGAATTTCATATATATATATATATATATATATATATATATATATATATATATATATATATAGATAATATATTACAATATGTATATAAAATTTTAATAGTTGTCACGTCCGTCGTCACTGTACTAGGTATTTAATTAATTATTATTATTCATTTTATCCGATCAATTAAAAAACAAAAACGAAGGATCTACGGAAAATCTGGTGTGAGAACGTAACTTTTCATATAGTTGTATAACATACATAAAAGGTTCCGTACTAATTGAACTCTACTAAATGTATATGTAAGATATATTACCTGTAATATAAGCGTGGAGGCGGCGCCGTCACACGCGAAAGCGGAGTGCAGTGAAAACAACGAGCTTGAGACTAACATGCGCTTTTTATCACAACATATTTCTATTTCTGTCCCTTCGACAAGTTTTCATCGGAGTCGTCTATATCAGAGTTAGCTTGTTCAAAGAATATAATATCCGATATGATTTTTACGTTTGTACCGTTATTATATATTTATGATTTCAAAACGTAGGTTATTCAGATAACTATAATAACCTATATCTGGAACTAAGTTAATAAAAATTAAACAAAACAGCGTACAGAAAGACACATACTAATTTTGCTTTTTGCTTACTAAATATTTAAAATTATACTTTATTAAAAAAAAAATATGTAATTACTAAAATTTTCTTGCGCAAAATAAAGGATATTACATAAATATATCTATTAACATTTAACTCAGTGATATTAATTTTTATTATTACAATATGATTAATTGAAAAATTCCACTGCGATATATCATATTTTGTAATAATTAATAGAAATTATTATAGATAATGGTATCATGTAATACCGTTTGGACTTCAGCTTCGCTATGCTCTGTTAATGTGTGACAGTATACGTGTTTGAACACCACTTAATGTTTAAATATCGATGTTTTAAATATGCGATGTACGGGCGGCGGTGGTACATACTAAGCTCGGTATAAGATTGTCGTAGTAAGCGGGTTTGACATTCCTGAGGCATGACGCGCTCACTCGTTCTGCTGGACCCGTGTCGAAGCGTTGCGTGTTAAATAATCTGCCTTAATATTGACACTAAATTGTTACGAATTTCCTATGCAGAATATTGTATTTAAAAATTGTAATATAATTAACTAACTATAAGTATAACTTGGAGTTGGCTTCGATTAGAAATTTGCATTATACTCAAATTTATAAACGTGTCTGTCTTTCGTAATATCTTGACATTGTTCAGCGTTCAGTGATTTAAACATACTGTCTGTCTGTCTATAACTAGTTACATCGTCCGTGAACTCTGACAGATATTTAAATGTAGATATCGTTTTGTGCCCGTATTTCATACCATTCTAATAACAATAGATCTTCACGATTGTACGTCTAGGAATGCTAATATTCCCCTTATCAATTCTTTGACACTAAATAATTCTAACTTAAAACATGTATTGCCATCTAAACATGCGTAAAAAAAGATTTAATTAAAATGGCGTGTGAAAAACAAGATATCCGCTCATGCGCACACTAAAACTGAACATGCGCAACAGACGTTACTACCATTAAGTAATATAGTGCATCATAAAAATGGAAAGTTATTTTCTTTATATAACCCAGTAAAACTATTTTAATATCATTGACTAGAGTTGTAAATATATTCATTAACAAGAAATCATTTTTAAACTTGAAGATATATCAGAAAATTAAACGGGACATACATATAGTTAAATCTTACATATCATGTGTACGCTTAAACTTTTTTTTTATATTTAGCCACAAGATTGTTTTTAATTGAATTATTTTAAATAAAAATTGTCCTTTCTAAAACCTCTAAAGAAAATGTGTACAAAGTTTCATGATAATGGGTATAGTAGTTTTAACATGAAAACGTAACAAACAAATTAGTATGTAATATAACAATATTAGTATGTAAGATTTAACTATATTTTCGTAATTGTATTTCCAACTCATGTATAGTGTCTGGCCCTCTTATTCCAGTGACGACCCAGGGGAGCGCCCTGTGGAGCGTATACGGTCGCAGAAAGACCTACCCTACAAAAGACATCAACGCAGATGCATCTGAGACCTGACGACTATTATATCGACTTATCTTAATTTGCTTTGCTGAGATAATTTTTTATTAATATAGTTTTTTCTTTACATTCAGTTATATTTTATTTATTATTAAATACTTTCTCATATGTTTAATCAGAAAATAATTATTTTTATTTTGACTTTACTGACTTATTATTATTAAGAGAATCATAATGAAATTTTAACAATTAGAAAATAAATGAACTATTATTAAATAAATAAGAAATACTTAGTTATTCGAATAAGCCTTTTAATTATTATTATTATTTTATTTTATTTATTATTATTATTATATTATTAATATTAATTAATAATAGTAATAGAACGTGCTAGTTAGATGAGGCAACAGCCACGCCAGGGTGTTACGAGTATCTATCTGATAAGAATTCTTTATTTTGCATCAAACGGATAATTTTGTGTAACGGTTTTTTTTAATGACATTTACATATACAATAAAATCTCATTGTCGTATTTTATGGTATAGATATGTGTATTTTCCATTGATTTTATTATATTTTACAAACACATTATTGCGTGTCTAGTAAATTGAGGTCGTAATCATGGCACAGTGACACTGCGTGTGGCTGTTAACGCGACGGTTGATGGTTCGATTCCCACTGGGAGCAAATAATTATTTAATATTTTCATTTCCGTGCTCGACAAAGCGTGTCGTTGAATTCCATTACTTAATACGCATTGTCTCCAAAATTTGGCGGATACTAAGAAACGCGTTGTCTTTACTGTAGGTTAAAAATACATAAATACTTTAAACTATCATGGTACATCTTTTAAACTCTGTGTGTTTTATATTATAAAGACATTTTACTGTTTGCGTTAGGTATATATAATTGGACATTTTTATGATTAAAAAATAAATATTGAAAAATATTAAGTTAAGCTATTTAATGATTTTAAATAGCGTCAAATATGCGTTGGAATGATTCGCAAGTCTACAATGTAGAAGTACTCCCACATACAAAACCTACACGACAGACAAACAATGTGCCTACGTATATAGAGACTCATTACCATTGATACTAACTAATCTGTGATACCCATATGTATAAAAAATCTTTAAGACTAATATTTAATAGAACTTTTAAATTTTAACGGAAAGAGAATCTTATATTGTTGTTGTGTTTGTTGAACTTCACACAGTTAAATGTAACTTGTATCAAACTACCTAGGTTACGATCGAGCAATCAAACACACTCCGTTTCACTTCCGTTTTCCGTTTTTCGAAATCTGAGGCATTTCGTGTTGAGTTGCAAAACTCAACGCCACAAATATTAAAAAAAGTACAAGATTAAAATATAAAAAAATCTAATATTTTTACACTGCATCAAGTCAAAGTGTGTAGAGCCGCGAAGGTCAGCATATTTATCATAATTTATCACATTGATATGCATAACTATGTCGGAATGCGTGGCTCGGAACCTGTCAGCAGCCTCTGTCGGTCTGACGAAACACACCGGTATCTAGTGCTGGCCGACTACCACATATCTCGAAATGCCTTGAAAATATTACCACAATTTATACTTACTTAGAAACTGTGAAATTCTTAAACCAAACGACTATTAGTGAATTTTCATAATAAACGTTACCACAAAATTGACATTACTGCGATAAATAATTCGATCTAAAAATTCATATTATAATATGTCCTCTGTATCACGCACATGGCAAAGTAGGGTAGGCAGAGGGAGAGGAGAAGTTGATTGCTAAAACACTCTGTCTCCTATTTCACATCGTCTTTTCATGACACAAAATTTCTATTGAGATATTCACTCTTAAGTAAGTACTTGTGTGATGCAACAAGACGAAGTGGTCGCAAATACTACAACTTTCTCACTATTTACGCAAAGTGTATTTACCTAAAGCCCTTTTAAACGTATCACATATATTGTATATACAACTACACATTTCTACGTACACGTCGCTAGAATAGCTGGAGAAAGTGTAAATGGTTTCTCAATGGCATTGCTCAGATGCATTCAAAACATTGGGTGTAGTCTCTGCTGGCCCTCCCTTCCTTAGCCGCCGCAGACACCTGCTATATACAAGCGTACTCACTTGTGGACTCGTAAACTTGCGAAATATTTATATTTCTGACAGTATTCTCGTTATTCATTACATACCGCGTTACACAAGCCATCTTCTATTTCTTCATTTCGTTTTAGAGTTGTTAATCAATTAAATATTATTTTATTGATTTTTAAATAAGATGATTTCAAAGTAAACCAATCTAACCTTCCATGGTGCATTACATACAATACATGTTAAGACATTCTTATCCCTGTATTCTCTTCTCTTCTTACCCCATCTTATTCCATAGTTGAGTGACGAAACTCAATGTCCCGCTTTGCCTGGTTACGTCTATGTATGGTACAGATTTGCATAAAGTGGGAATCGAAAACACAACTGACGACCACCACGACGGTCTAAACTCTTTCTGACGATGATGTGATGATGATGACGCCGTATACGTTTTGAAGTCCATCACCTAAACTAAGTGATAAATTCTCTTCGTGAAAAAATGAAACATATGTCAAAAGAATAACACGAAATATCAAATATAACATTTTCTTAAAACATGTAAATATTACATTTATCTAGATTCAATGTAACAACATATTGCAAATGTAAATACAGTCAGTGGGCAGTGATGGGTAACTGTCAAAACAATTTGTAACTGTATTCAAAGTGTGTAATCAGTTTCGGACGAGAGCCCACGGATGACAGCTGCTCGGACGATTACGGCCTGGCTGTACCAGCTGTAGCCCGGTAGCCTTTTGTGAATTATAATAGGAATAGTGGATTCCAAAATATTGGTAAATAAGCATATACAGATATTAAAATCTTAACAGAGACATTAAAATATTAATTGACTAATATAAAAATAAAAACGATAAAAAAATGAAACGCGCATACCTCTACAGATAAAGTAAAGTACGTATGACTTTTATCTTTAAACGCGAGATAAAGACTGAAACTAAAAGATAAGCACTTTAGTTTATAGACGGACTTAACGACTAGTTCTAAGTGATATAATAGACACATCAAATATTTAAATTACCAACAAGTAGTTCCTGGTAGCTGATACCTTTGTCATGAAGAGCTGGAATCACATTACGTGAAAACAGAATAGACAAAGGTGGTTCACATGATTGTTGCGATTGTTCACCACTTGACGACGCAAAGTGCAGTGTTGACGTGCATAGATAAATGCATGGCCAAACATACTGATATTATTGGTAATCATAGTCGGTAGTTACACCGTGATGACCGTATTGTATCTATTATCATCTGTCTAGTCTCACAAGCCATTTAGTTACAAATACTGTTTCTTTTTCTGCATCTCGTACATAGTAAATATGGTATGGGAAACCTAGTGTTAAGGCACTCTTTATAAAATTTCACTCCGTTCCCCACTTTCCGCCGAATTCTGAAGGCATTACGTGATGAATTGCGGAACTTAGCGTCGCGCTTTGCGTCGACACCAGAGCGAAGAAATGAAAATATAAATTCAAATAAATATTTCATTTACTCGAGTGGGGATCGTGCCCAAAACCAGTCGATTACTAAAATAGGATCACCCTGGTACTGTCAGTGTCGTAAGAGGCGACTAAAGTACGTGTGCTAGAGTCACATCGCCAGTAATGGCAACAGGCATGGGCAGACTCGACCGGATTAATTCTACCCCCGGCATTTAAAACCGTTGTGAAGTAGTGGCTTTTGCCTCTGCGTTTCGCATTAGGTAATGCTGGGCCCCGACGCCCAACCCCACCTTAAAGGCAGGCAACGCACCTGTGGCTCTTCTGGTGTTGGATGGGGTCGTGGGTGGCAGTGATCACTTACCATCACCGGAACGCTCGTTTGCCTTGTCCTTCACCATAAAAAAAACGTATATAAGGAAATTTGATATGCTTAGTAATTTCACTTAACTATGAAGACTTTAAAATAATAAAAAAAAAAGAATGAAATACAAATTAAAAGTAAATAGAATTAAAAATAAAATTTGAATTCCACTAACGTTACAGTATTATTACTGAATATTTTATAAATGACCAATCATCAACAGTTACAAAAATATATGCTGATTTATATCCTATGTTCATAAAAGTTTAATTATTTTAAAACATATAATTTTTGTTACAGGACTTTTATAGGGGGATCTTAAATAAAACCACAATAAAATTCATCGTGATGCGTGAACTGCAACGATCGTCGTGAGAGTCCCTAGAGATGGCGCTACGCAACGCTAGGGATGGGGGCAGCGGTCCGAGGGGAAGGGCATCGGACGCGACCGCTGCTAGGGCTCTAGATGAATTTGAGACCTTAGCAGGTCTTCGTAGAAGTGCTTATGTGTTGGAGCACCTCGCCACCTTCACAGTCACCAGAGAGACCGGCATCGTGTATCCTGCAGATGGCATGAGGAGGTTGCTTCAGTTGGAAAAAACCAACGGTAATACATTACAATAGGATACGTAATTATATATAAAAATCACGGTGATGATCACCTACTGCCCATACTTGTCCTAGCAACACATTTTTGTGAGCAGTTATATGTATAACTACTTATTGTCTGAATAAGAGCTATCGTTCTGGATATTACAAATATTCTCCGGGCTTGGTTGAATTTGGATTCTACCACCCAACATGGATACAATTAAGTTGTCTACAATAGAATATGACAGCCCACTTTTCAAACGAGAAACAGATAAAAAATTCAATTATAATTTATTATACAAAGTTGGTTGAATTAGATGACAATAGATAATTAGAATTTTGTACATAAATTAACGAACCCTTTTATTTTATAGGAATATGGAGTCAAAAAATGCAGCTATGCTTAGAAGACCAATGGGTGTTGGTGATGGATTATGAAACAGGGGTAATTATTTCACTTTACGTATACTTTGTTATTTTCTACAAAATTTTATTAATTTGTAATTACCTGTCAATAATGACCGTATTATATCATAAAAATATAAATTATTTAAATTAAATTTATGAATAAAAAAACTGTTTTGAAAAAGTCTCAATGTAAAAGCAACGGTTATGGGTTCGTGGGTTGTGGATTGTATGTAAAATAAAACTTCTGTTGAATTTCTTGCGGTTTTTATCAGGTCTGAGGCAATAATATTAGGAAAATGGTGGTAAATTAGAAGTAGAAGTGAAACATATAACTAACTTCATATAAATAACTTCTAATAAACATTTTGAATGAAATTTAAATTGTGCTGCACAATCGACTGGTTGCGGGTTCGATTCCCACTCGAGGAAAGAAAATATTTATTTATGTTTTCATTTCTTCGCTCTGGTGAAGTCAGCCGTGTGCTCCCGGCTTAGAATAGGATCACTCTAGTACTGTCGGTGTCGTAAGAGGCGACTAAAGTACGTGTGGTAGAGTCACGTCGCCAGTAATGGCAACACACATGGGCAGACTCGACCGGATTTAATACCACCCCCGGCATTTAAAACCGGCGTGAAGTAGTGGCCCTTGCCACTGCGTTTCGCATTAGGTAATGCCGGGCCCCGGTGCCCTTCATCTCCACCTTAAAGGCTGGCAACGCACCTGTGGCTCCTCTGGTGTTGCATGGGGTCGTGGGCGGCGGTGATCACTTACCATCAGGTGACCCGAACGCTCGTTTGTCTTGTCCTCTCCCATAAATAAAAAAAAAAAATATTTAACTTGATCAGACTCAACTATTTTAACTCCCTCGCTCTGTTAAGAAGACAAAGCACGGAGTTGAGATTAACTATTCAACATGAAATATCTCGAAAATTGATGGTGTGGAACGGAAGGTTCTCACACTAACTCTAGTTCTACGTAATACAGCGTGAAACTAAAAAAACTAGTAAAGATTTTATAAGATTTACGTACTTTTTCAAAATATAATTATTAGAAGTATATTTGGTATTACAGTCTATAATGGAGCGTTTCCCGGTATCGTGGGTGCATTCTCCTACCGCGTTCACATCCCCGGAGCCCGCCGAGCTCTACAACAACGTGCTGGCGTTCGTGGTGGGCGCGCCCGAGGGCGGCGGCGGGGGTGGTGGGTCCCCCGCCGGGGCGCGCAGGGAACTACACATCTTCCAGTGCCATGATGTCGGCGCGCAGACGCTGGTCGAAGAACTTAATGCACTTAAGTAAGTTGCTTATACTTACTGACACCTTGACAATGCTTTGCTTACCAAAATTACTTATAGATTTTTTCTTATAGATTTTTTTACAAAGTCATCTTGAACGCCAAATAAATTTATTTTTCAAAAAGAATTTGTTGAGATCAGATAAAATTACAACATATAATAGTCATTGGTGAAGTAACCGTGGTATTCTTCATATGCACTTAATCTTATCGGAGATAAACCTGGCCTTGCCGAAATTGAAAGAAAAAAAAAATTTTAATAGCATATACTCGTAGTATGATCGTAAGCGTATCCAATTGTACTCCTTCGTGTAGTATACAGTATTCTTGATGGCATTTTCAATAAAACCTTCTTGTTTTCGTTGCCGGTGTCCGCTTATACATGGCAATATTAATACAAAAGAATAGCTTAAGTGTTAAGTAAGCTTAAGTTTAAGTTTAAGTGTAAGCTTAAGTTTTGTGAAAAAGTAATCGTATGTGCTACAACTGTATATTGGTTGCTGCAGAGGAGTTGGCGGCGGAGGCTCGGAGGCCGGACGGGACTTTGTAATTGAACGTGAGCGAGAACGGGAGAGAGAAAGTGACATGGACAGACCCCGGCGACAGGTAACTATATTATCCCACACGCGTAGACATATGTAAATGTAGGAATGAGGTTTTAACGTTTGAAGTAGTAATATAGAAAAATAAAAATGAAATAAATGACGTAAATGTGTACATGATGAGAGGATGAAAAGAGGCGAATGGTTGTTCATTGCGACACGACCTACATATAGTAAATATTGCATGAAATTTAAATAAATTACTTAGCTTTAATTCTACTTAATCCCACATATATTTTGTAACATATCATATCTTACATTGAAAATAAATTATTTACGTTCACCTATTGGCGCAGCGTGAAATCCTTTGTCTAACAAACGTGACGCACGATCTCGTTTGCATATATTGATGACGAATTCAGGTACCATACTACCTTTGACTGGGACTCGCATATTGTTCTAGAAGCACGAGGACCGATATGTTTTATCAGACTCAATGAGTTATCAAGAATTTTATCACTTACCGATAACGACACGCAATCGGCTGAATTTATTGTTCGTATAAATCGATTAAATTCCGACGCATATATAACTTATGTATTGCCGCATAAGAATAATAAAATAAAATAAATTAATATAAAGAGGCATCATAGCATATTAATTAACTAAATTAAATCAATTAGACAAGTTATTACTAACATTTTTTTTTTAAATTCGAGTTTTAGTTGTAAAAGTGTACAAAATAAAAACATTATTATTAATATTATGTACCATGTATATCTATTTAAATAAAGCAATGACTGTGTTAGATAAATAATTGTATTAAGAGTCAGCCATGTGATCCTGAATTATGTTAGATGCTGTTCATAAATTTTTTGGTCTGAAGAAGTTTTTCATCCATCAACTTTAAAACTTATACATTTCAATCTAAGGTATTATTCAAATTAACACAATTTCACACGCACGCTATTTTAACATTTTGAAGCACAAATAGTAAATAGTGATAAACCGATAGGATAATCCATCCGCACGTTATCACTGATAGCGATAAAGCGGACGATGGACGGTTCGAATTGTCATCAGTAGGGATCTAAAAATTCGTAGTAGATGACCGCGACTCCTCGTAATGCCGCCGCTCTATCACACCCTCACGCAGAATCAATGGGAAGCCGTTCTTGACGTAAGTCCTGGACCCAGTAACAGCTTTGAAATCCCAAATAAAATTATTATCATAGTCATATAATATTATATGGACAGAATCATAGCAGTTTTACTAATAGAAAATCGCGTCAATATTTTTTCTTTATGATTTCCAGCAAATGTCAGCTCAGCTGGGCCGTGGAGAAAGAGAACGGGGAGGTTCTGGTGGTGAAAGAGATGACGCGTCGTCGACGGGCTCTGAGAGGCTGTATGAGCAAGACATAGCCATACTCAATCGATGTTTTGATGACATAGAGAAGTTCATCGCACGACTTCAGCATGCGGCGGCCGCATCGCGTGAGCTGGAGAGAAGGCGGCGCTCGCGCGGCGGCGGCAAGCGCAGCGCGGGCGCTGGCGAGGGCATGCTGGCGCTGCGCACGCGCCCACCGCCAGAAAGAGACTTTGTGGACGTGCTGCAGAAGTTCAAACTGTCCTTTAATCTACTGGCGAGGCTTCGAGCTCACATTCACGATCCCAATGCACCTGAATTAGTCCACTTCTTGTTTACACCCTTGGCTTTGATCGTCGACGCAGCTCAAGACGTAGCCGACGGTCGCCTCCCCGCCAGAGTGGTGCAGCCGCTGCTCACACGCGACGCGCTCAACTTACTGGCCAACTGCGTGACCAGTAAAGAGACTGAACTGTGGCATTCTCTAGGCGACGCCTGGCTTATTCCCAGGTAACTTACTTTATGTAGCTTACGCAGTAAACTTAAGCTTTTATAAAATTTTAATCAGAAATATGTGCATTGGAAGCATTTATAATACGCAATATCTCACTGACACAATCACAACCTTAGATTGAATAAATAAGATAAAATAAAGTCAGCTTCACTTTGTATTCCGCACACAGAAGGGTAGGCAGACGAAAGGGTAGCATTAAGACACTCCGTACAAATAAGAACATTTAAATTATTTTTATTTTTGCTATACTATTGTTAAATAAACAATCATTAGGCTAAAAACAGAAATATATATACATATACACAGTACATTGAGCACTTATACCATATTGTAAGTTGCTTGATAATGATTTTGACCAAAAAAATAATCAAAGCAATTAATACATACATTATCTCACTAACATTTATAATAAATAATTTCAGAGAGCAATGGAAGACGACAATACCGCCGTACCAGCCCGTGTTCATGGACGGCTGGTCCCCTGACTACCAGGTGGACGACCAGCCACTGCGAAGGTACAATTAAAATATCTATACATATCATTTCCTCCAGCATTTGTGATTTTTTTATATGTGGGCATCGATAAAATTCCATCCATCCATTAACAAAAAATGACATTTGAATATACATAACAACTTACATGATCCATGTCATTCATTAATTTATTATTCCTTTAAAAAAAATGTTTATTATTTAGACATCACGCTATCATGAGCTGGAATTTTTAATAAATATAATATCGATATCTTTATTGATTATGATTTTAAATTATTATCATACTTATACGGCAGGTGGTAAAAACTTTTTACTGTTTTTGTAAAAATATACTCAGACTTTTCAGTTCTGGCTTATTAGTGTCTGTCATCATGTATCATGTGTCATGTGTTATTTGTCATGTGTCAATGTGTGTGCGTGTGTTTGTCCGTGGTGAAGGCCGTCGCCGCGTCGGAGCGAGGCGGGACGGGCGGGGGCGATGGCGGGTGGTGGCGCGGGGGAGGTCAGTGCGGTGGAGGAGGGTGGCGCGGGGAGGGCGGACCGCTCTGAGACCTACGGATATGATCGAGATGAGCCCGATCTATATGGAGAACAATATGCACCGTACCCGAGGTATAACGTTATCTATATTTCACTTTCATTTAGAGGTAAGATACTATACCTACTTGTACCAAAATAAGTTTAATTACAAGCTTGTAAGAAATGTTTCTAATCTAACTCACAGAAATACGCGAACGTTAACTCGCGAAGACTCCGGATCAGCAGCATCATCTCCTGAAAGAGAGCCTGCAGCCTACAGAAGTGATCGTGATGACGGTACGAATTAAATATTTTTTACCCCTTTACCATCCGTACGGTACGATTGATGCCCGTAGTCGAGTCTTAGCTGTCATGATGTTAGATAGACGATTTTGTTGCAGAGTGAACAATGCGCAGAAGTTTGGGAAATTTAATTTCAGGGCGGCCACGACTCGTCGACCCTATTGTAGCTTGAAATGAACAAACATCTTCTGAATAATAATAAATATATATATATTAGAATATATATTATTAGAATTATATATAGATATTTAACATAAATTTCAGACGACCTGGGTGAGGCGTGGGCGCGCGGCGTGTCAGCGCGCGGCGGCCGCGTAGTGCGCGTCACGTACCCGCGCACCGCCAACAACGACAAGGAGCTCACAGTCGTGCGCGGGGAGTACCTCGAGGTAACCACTATGAAGAAAGACGTAATACAGTACCGTCGACAAGTCGCCCTGAAGTCAGCTGTAGATGGCTGTGCAAATTTGATTTTAGGATTTTTTTTTAAATTTTATTATTTTCTTCCCAGGAGCACAGTGAGCTAAATTTCAGAAAGTCTAACCTTAGGGCGGCGACGACTCGTCAATCGTACTGTAATAATATGTCTCAAAAAGTTTAATCCCTCGTATGTCTATTTTAGTATGGTTTTAACCGGTCATTCATTTGAACCATGATGGCTGCACAGTACGTATCTTCACTTTTTCACTAATTATTAATTAGTTTATTGTTCTGTATTGTTTATTTAAATATCAATTGAGAAAAAAATAGGACCCTTGAGAGCTTGTTTACTTATAACCAAAACTTGTCAATAACCACATACTAACATTTTTCTTATTTGTTACAGGTGTTGGATGACTCCCGCAAGTGGTGGAAGGCGCGGAACCGGCGCGGCGTGACGGCGCACGTCCCGCACACCATCGTGGCGCCGACAGCGTCACCGCCCTCCTCGCCGCACTTATACCCTAACCCCATATACACACATTATCAGGTAATATTTGAAGAAATATGATTAAATAGAAAAAGTACATTTATAATAAAATGTAAGTTTAGCGAAGAACAAAGTGACATGACAGTTCTCCCTGCGAACCGTATTATAATATATGTGAGATAAAAAAGAAACATTTTTTTTAATGTCACTTTACTTTTATATTTTATCATTAAACAGAAAGATTTAATTTTCTTCTATTTTCTTAACTTATCATAACTTATTAAACAGGAGGGTGGCAGAGGCTCCGGCGGCAGCAGCCCCACCAACATGCCGGGTAGGGGAGGCGCGGGTGCGGGCGGGGGTGCAGGCGGGGGCGGCGCTGGGGGCGCGGACTGGGTGCGCCGCGAGCGCCTCGGCAAGAAGGGCGAGTTCCGATACTTCTAGCGCCAACTATCGCAGCATTACGCGCCTTCTCCATACCGGATCATCTACCAAAGCGCTTACCGCACGACGTCCGCCGGACACCGGACACCGGACACCGGACACCGCTTAGTCATAATTTATGTATCCGTTAAGATATTTATTTCACATCATTCGACACGCAGTAGTTGCATTGTCTTGGGCTCGATAGATGGCGCTAGTATCGGAAAACGTCGCTCGCGCTGCATGTGTGTTGTCGGTCTCCTTGTTGACTGTTGCCGGCAGGGCGCGGTTAATCTCCGCAGTGTGAAGCTTGTTGTATTGTGTAATATTTATTCCGTTGCCCGCTGTGTCGTGTGTTTGAATGTAACTTTCTAATCACATTTAGCTGTAAACGTAATGAAATGATATGCTCACGCTGTAGATGTACGCGGACCGCGATAGTAACGAGCGGACAGTGCTATGTGTTCAGTCTCTATTATATTATACGTACTTGTTTATTAATTAACAGAGTCTATATTTATATTCATTATGAATAACTAGTACATCTAATTTTATATTATAGATGTTTTATACGCAGTACGTTGTATCATGTACGGGAGCGAGCGCAGACAGTCGCACATTCTACAAATACACAAATATACATAAATACAAAAAATGTACATAATGTCACTAACACGCAACTAAAGGTAATGTACAGTTTCCTACAATTTTATTTAAATATGTATTTAATTGTGGAAAATTTAACTTGTCTGTCGACCCGTCACCGAGCGCCCGCTCCGGTCGCTAAACGATATGCTCATGTTTATACATTTTATACTTGGAATAAAATATTTTATAAAATATTAAATATAGTCTATTCTTTCCGCCTTCCTACTAAAAAGCTGTTTTCAATCTAATCTTTACCGATAAAAAATGACCGTGAGATTTTAATATAATTAATTATTTAGATTAAAAAAATACGGTTTTTGTGTGGCTTTGCTTTGTGTTGTTATCTGCGTGTGGGTGCGTGTGGGTGCGTGTGCGCCGATCGCTGTATTGTTACATACGGGTAAGTGACTGCTACTTGTGTGTCCTTTTATTATTAGTTTTTTTAAAATATTATAAGAGGGTATTTAAAAAAAATGATGATTTAAATTGCAATATTAGATAATGAATCAGCTTCACGCTATATAAAAAATAATTTTAAATGGATTTTTAATAATATATTTGTTTATTGTTTTTGTTAAAGTTTTAAGTTTTTATATTATCAATAGAGTACATGCGGATGAGTGTGTGCTACTTGTGTGTGGGACACTCATTTTCTTATATTTTTTTATAACATTGTATTGGGTAGAGGGTATTTTAAAAAAATGTGGGATAATTTAAAATATTAGATAATGGATAATTTTAATCGGATTTTTAGTAATACATATATAATTTTTGCTTAAGTGCTTATAATAATAATTATAAAGTAGTCTAAAGCAGATGCAAATAAATCGCTTACAATTTGCAAGACTTAAAAAGTCCATGGACAACCGTTTCAGCACCAGAGCCACGTAAAGTGGAGAGGTCAGTGCCCCCTCCGCCCCCACCCCCGCCGCCGCCGCCGCCCGAGCCTCCTGTGCCGGCACCCATTATCATCCCGGTCAAGACTGATACTATGAAATGTAAGTAAAGAATTCTTTGTCTAGATCATTTAAAATGTATTAGAGGTCAGAGGTATATGAGAATATGATACAACAGAATATGATAGGGTTGATATGTAATTTGAGTAATTTTGAGATGTGATTTTATATATATATTTTTTGCGAACATCTAAACGATTTTTTTTTTGCTTGTCCTTAATCTTAAACATATTTTCTTCGGTGAACATAATTCGATACCAAAAATATATTATATTTGCCAAAATATTGGCCGTCGTTAGATGTACATCCGTTCACAATATAAGCAAAGCTAGCGATAGGATTACATATAAACAGACTGGAAACGGAGCTATTTGCAGAAAAACTTCGTCTAAGGCAAAAACTTACCTCATAAAAGCACTTTAAAATATTTGTTTTATAACAGCGACGAAATCGGTGATGAGTACCGGATCCCTACACGAGGAACTCAAGGCGGTGTTACCGCAAATCCAGCAACGAAGGCTTGATTTCAAGAAAACACCTGACATCTTTATACATCAGGTATTATTTCTGATATATATTGTTCTACGAATCGTATAAATGACTATAAATAAATAAGAGAATTCCAATTATATTCTGTGATTAATCTGCAATTAATTTAAACGATCAAAAAAATGTTTGTTATGATGGCTTGATTCTCTCCTTTTGTAACATATTGTAACAGATATTGTGATAGTGGCGCAGCGCTAACACTGGTCGGCCTGACGGTGGTGTATTCGATTCCCACTCGGATTAATAATATATTTTCAATTGTTCGCTAAATCGCTTAACCACAAAGATATGCTGGTATAAACATAAAGCATAGTACACGTTCCTCTACTCAACATGAAATGTCTCAATAATTGAGCGGTGCATAGGATGGAGTGCCCGAACACTAGGCCTAATCTGCTGTAAGCGGGATGCTGCAGCCCTTTAAGTTAAAAATATTCTTGCACAGAAATCAAACCCCGATGAAGTGGTAGCGTGGCTGGAGGCGAAGGGCTTCAGCGCGAATGCTCAGAAGCAGATGCGTCTGTCGGGCCACCAGCTGTTCGCACTCTCGCGCAGTCAGTTTGAACGCGTGCTCGGCTCCGACGAGGGCAAGCGCCTCTACAGCCAGGTGCTCGTGCAGCGGAACGTCTCAGGGGTAAACAGTTTTATTGTCTCACTGTCACTATTTGTTATTAGATTTCATGTCTTCAATTCATTATAGACAGAAAGACGGGCGGATGGACGGATGCACGTGTATAGAGAGAAAGACGAACAGAAAATTTAAAAATTTCAGTCATTATCAATATCTATTACTATTGATGATTTATAATAAAACTGAACAAACAAAGCTTTATTTGTTATATAATTTTATATAACTAGGCTTCCTTTACGTTAAACATTATATGTCTTATTTTGTTTCTGTCGCTGATTCAGTTCTGTTAATAAAGGAAATATATTATTTATATAACTATTATTTATATATCTTCTTCCTTATCTAATTATCAAGTAAATAATATTTTTTGTGTGTTGGTTGCTTTACCACACTTAGTACAAAACGACGTCGGCCTCCGAGCTGCAGAGCATCCTGCGCAAGGTGCGCGAAAAGGTGGAAGTGTCCTGAAGTCCATGTCATCAGGAGCACCATTCAATATGCAAATATATGACAACACATCAGATCAAGTCTTGCATGTTCATGAATTACCAGATTATCATAGAAGTTCCTCTTATTGCTGATTTTATTAGAGTAAACTTTAACTGTAAGATTTAGATGTTACGTTACCATTGGTACTTAAAGTATATAATTTTTTGGCAAATATAATCAATATCTGTCAAATAACTTATTTTTTAAAATATATTAATTTATAATTTATATTTATATAATATAATTATAAATTAATTTAAAATATAGTAAACGGAAGTTCAGCAATACTTTTTTTACCATATTTTTTTTCTAAGTCGTCCCTTTACCACAGTAGAGTTTATTAACACCAAAAATAAAATTTTCGCAATAATTTTCATTAAAGTTTACGACTTAAAATAAATATATTTCATTAAATAAATTAAACATTATCTATATATATAAATTATCTAAATAATTCATTTATAATTTAAATAATATGAGAATCATTTAATCATTTAATTTAACTACTAGGGTGAATAAGACAGACATTGTCATAAAAATATTTCATTTATTATTCTCTATTTTTAAAATTATAAAACAATTTACATATAACAATAATAAATAAAGCTGCGAGTCACTTTTTTACTTAATTTCTATAAATGATGTATAAGAAAAACAATGTAGTACATTTTTGCCTACAAAATGTAGTGTCATAGTATATTCATTTTACACTTTTAGTTATAATATGTGAATACATTGTAAGTAATAAACAATTAATATTTATACATTACAAAATGTGTTTTATTTGCTTACAATTTTAGTTAAAAATATAAGATAAATCCGGATCTTAGGCCATATAAAAAAAATGTATGGCCTAAGATCCGGTTGCAAAAATCTGCAGCTATCTGTTTTTTATTAATATTTATTAATTATGAACGCTACATGTAGTAGAGTAAATTTTGCCTAAAGTGGCAACTATTAATAATACGAAATTGTAGGTGCATTTTTTTTGCAGATTTTTGCAGCCTCATCTCGTTTTAATAATATCGTGTGGGTCTTAAAGTTGCCTTATAGTCTTTCATTTACATTTAATATCTAAAATCTACCCAACCCTGAATTATCTAATATGTAGTTACATTTAAAGTATAAGTTTATTTGCTATCTAAGTGTTAGTTTAAAAGGAAATGTCGAAATCGTTGTAATATTTGTACATAATTTTATAAATGTGTTTTATTGTAGTTATTTATTTATAATATATGGTAAAAAAAACCATATGGATATATTTTTCGGTATAACAATATATATTAATAATTCTAAGGATGTGGACAACATCATCCAATATTATAAAATAAAACAAAATCCGAAACGATTTTGTTTTATAATTTTATTTTTCACCAATTAAATATATTTATTTACCAATTAAAGGCACTAAAAATTGAGATGGCAAGACTAACAATAAACTTAGAACTAATGAGTATGGCACGATTAATAGTATCTTATACACTAGTTAAGTAGTCTACTGAAGTAGTCTACTAATTCTACTTAAGTAGTCTACTCAACACACACAGATACACTACGCTTGTCTCTCGCCCGCGAGCGACCGCACACACAGACATATTCAGACTTAATATTTGTGGCTAATTCCTTTATAATTAAAAGGCTTTTTCTTTTAAATAGCCACATTAGGTATAATTTTGTAAAAAAAACTTCTTTACGTATATATTTAGATGTTAGACATCACAATTATTATATGCATTTTCATTTATTTACATTTAATATGAATGAAATCTTTTAATATGAATATTACACAGTAAAGTCATACAGAACTATACTCACTACATATAATTTCTGAGATGCCTTGCGTGTGTCATTTGGAATGCGGGACTTGCTCCAATCGCAAGTTCGAAATAATACGCTACTGAAAATGTAACGTACACTTTGGGCTAAAAATGCGGTGTCGAAAATGCATAAGCTAATAATTAGGCTATTGTTTCTAGCTTTGGTGGGCTAGAGAGATTGCGCAGCGATGCGTGCGGCGATGGCGGCCGTCAGCGCGCTGCCCTTACCGCTGCCGTCTTCTGCGCCCAGGAGAGTAAACTAGAAAAAATATGTCAACGATGTCAACATCACTGTGTTTAACCTTATAGTTAAGAAGTATAGAGTTCCAAAAATTTACGGCCTTTTCTGAACAACAATAACACCTGATTAGTGATACTTTCCTGTACATTTCTGAGCTCCACGCTTTAGCCTTCATATAGTAAGCAGTGGGAACCTATTAATAATATAAATACTATTATAAATAAGTAAAACCTTTTATTAGATTAATACCTTATGGTGCGGCGCCAGCAGGGTGACATATTTATCCATCAGCGCGCGGATACGCGGGTGTCGCTTGAACACGGAGCCGTCCACCGCCACCGCCACGTGCTCGCGCGACATGCGTCGCAGCAAGGTCGCGATACCTGCGATATATTATTTTGGTTATTCACAACATTTACAAAGACAGTATTACAACATTTACAAAGACAATAAAATTTTCCTGGTCTAGATCGCGGGAATTGCGTTTCAACAATGTATTTAAGAATAGATTACAAAAAAATGGAGATCCCAGTATCTAAAGTCTAATCTATCTGTAGTCTCTACGTATACACTTGTAGTAGTATAAACTGAAACATACAAACTGAGACGAGCTGCGCGGCGCGGTTAGAGATGACGCGCGCGACGTGCTGCGCAACGAGAGCGTCGTTGCGCGTGACGGGCGCCGCGCATGCGTCGCGCAGCGCCTCCGCTGTGCGCGCCCACGCACCTGACACGTTCTCCCTATTAACATGGATATAATCATTAAACATTAAGCTAAATTATTATTTATTCGAAATAGTGAATATAACGTAAATATTTCTACTTACTCTTCAAACATGCTAACATGAGCGGAGAGTAAGGAGCCGCGCTCGGGCACCGCCGGGAAGAGGCCATCACGAGCGAGCCCGCTCAGTACTGCACACAGCAGTTCCCCTAGATACTTGCCACCAATGTATTTCTCAAATCTGAAATAAATTGTAATCTTATAATTTTATTTAATAATTTCCTCATTTCTTATATTTATATAATTATTGTCCCAAATTAATATTGCAACTCTATCGATCTATATGTATAGTTACATGATTTATTTTATGGAATCCCACACTCTACGGCTATCCACTACTATTTTGTTCATCGATAGCGTTAGAATGAATCAATTCCGAGAAATATGTGGACAAACATGTGTCGTATAGAGTATAGTCCATTGTAATAACTATGTAAATTTCTACCCAATTATTATTTTTCTTCAGTATACTTACGTAAAAGACGTAGCCAGCAGCGAGTTATCATCCACCTCCTTGTCGAACTCTGTGCGTAAGAAGGCGAGGCAGCCGTTGTCCCCAAAGGCGCCCCACTCGACGTCAACGCACACGTCGCGCACGCGCTCGTGCTTTGCCTCCCAGTGCTGCACGCGATCCGCGCGCTCCATATAACACCCGTTGGAGCCAGTGCCCATTATTACACCGATCTGGTAGAAATAAACAAAATCTAAATATTCGTTGTTCAATTAGACTGTTGTCAAATTAGGTAAAAACATCAGCAGAGTCAGTTCTTTAATTTCAAGTGAATTTGAGTTGATTGCGGTAAGCTAAGAGTGTATGCCATTTGAGGATGAAATAATTGAATCTGATATGATGACACGTGCTTCTCAATCTTCAGGATGACAGTCTGACAAATGCGGCGTTGAGTTCCATTTCTCAACACGCAATTTCTAATTGGATGGTGCGTAGGGAACTAAGAATTTAAGATGTTCCCTCTGCCTGCTCTGGTATATTCGGGATACGTGGATGTGAAGTAAAAAAATGCGTACCGCAACTTGGGGATCTAGCTGTGCACCAGCCACAAGTGTGCCAGTGGTGTCGTTGAGCAGAACCTGCACGGTGACCTTGAGGCCGCGGTCGTGCAAACAGCGCTGCAAGAGTGCCGCCACGTCCACACCCTGCATACCGCCGCACTTGAAGCTCTTGGTCCATGTGATCAGCTCGCCCGATGAGATGGAGTGCTGTTTCATTGGGAATGAAAACGTGAACCCTGAAAAAAAAAGAATACAATCTTACTAATCCGGCCCTTCACCAGATTAAATATATAACTAAATAAAATGTAACGTTAAATCTACGTAATTAATTAATAATGAGATGAATTAAATTAAAAAAAAATATGGATTATAAAGAAAAAATATTTATTTTTTAAACTACTTTTTTTTAAACTAAGTAAGCTTGCATTATTTTTCAATAGTGTACGATTAATGATACTCTACTATATTTATTTAATCATTGTAAGCACATTTTAAAAATTATTTCGTACATTTCTTTCTTTTAAGATATAGACGTACGTATATCATAATTCTAATCTAGTCTTGTACAAGTTGTAGTATAATTCATGTCTTTGTTCCGATTCCATGCTCAACTAAAAATGGTCAGAGTTTAAAGCAAATTTACTTACCAAGGGAAAGCTCGTCTTCCTCCATGCCCTCGGAACGCAAGAAGTCTTGCACGCAGTCTGCTAAGAAGTTGAACAAGTCTACACCGGGGCCCAGACGTAAAGCGTCACTAAAATAAACAAATCAGTATATAGTTATTTATATTTCTTTCCATTTAGCAGCCTCAATAAATATAATAAATTGTTAAACACGAAAATATAGGTTATTTAATTTTAATCCTAAATTAGTTTTTGTCCCTTTCCGACTTGCCGATGTTCAATGGAACATTCTCCACAAGTTTCATCACAAATTTTTCAATCAAAAATTTTTTTCCACATACTTTCAGAAAGTACTTAGCGATATCAATGATTGCAGAAACAATATTTCCTTAATCTAGATAAAGCATATAATTAATTTCAATTTATTTCCTTTCCGTCTTTTGAAAGTTCTTTTAGAAAGTTATGTGACTATAACATTTTTATTCTTTAAATATAATATATTATACAATAATAGATAATTACGGTCTCTTGACATAAACAAATATTTATCTAATACCTAATGTGATATTGTTTGACGTCTTCCCGTACAAGTTGTCCGTTCTGCAGCTCCAACAAAAGCACGCGAAAATTGGTGCCGCCGAGATCAAGCGCGAGGAACACGCCTTCCTCTATAAAAATAACGGTCAAAATAAATAAATTTACATAGTATATAATATTTTTTATTTAATTTATTTCTTTAGAATTGTATCTTCACAAAAACTCCAGACATGTTATCTTTAATGAGTAGTCTATACTACTATACAACTATCTATAAAATATAATTTACAAAAACATTTTAAAAAACTTAAATTAGATAAATTGATTCTTTACAGAAACTTAATGAGCATTAAGTGGCAACTAAATCATATTCCTTTAATTGAAAGTAAATTAGTTTAGTGTGGTATTTTAAATTTGAAAAATGTGTTTCTTTTAACTCACACAAATACCAGAGATTATTTTCTTTTTTTCGGATATGTCATTTATT